>CAIGRP010023254.1:0-13719 GCA_903798385.1 Fraxinus cuspidata | reverse complement strand
ACAGCCAACCAAGAATAGGTATCTTCTGCAGAAAAACGGCAAGTGTTGGCCAAAAGCCACTGCATGAAAATAATTATAAATCATTAGGACCCTGAAGAGACAAGAATGAACCATTGTAAAAACTGAAAAATTATATGTATAATCAGGGAAACAGAGATTGCTGAACCTGAAGAGTACAAGAAGTCCATATGCCTCTAGCATCATTCCTATTATAGGCCATCCAATGATGACAAAGAAGAAGCCAACACCAAATGAAACCATTCCCTACTATCAACATTATATCAAATCCTAATAGACAAAAAATAACGGAAATGGTAAAACTAACACACTGCAGTTATTAACCAAAACAAACCTTAAAAATTTGAACGTTTCATGAAGAATTGCACCGACGACTTGAGTCCAATGGTCGATATCACACCTGAGAAGAAGAAGATCTGTTTCAATACAAAGACACAGTGTTAAACAGCCAACTAGGAATTAATAATAAACTGAGCAATATGAAGGTGATAGATGAAAAAGAAAAAAAAAGTGAAACAATGAGCACCGTAAAATTGAAGACTATCTTTTTTCCTTTAGCTTTTTTTTTTCTTTTGTCAACTTTTCAACATCTACAATTTGCTGAGATGTTGAGGCATGATTCGGAACCGGACTTCTATGGACAGGAACATCTTGTTTGAGGGAAGCTATAATGACTTCCATGTTTGATTCCCAGTGAGACAATTTGTTCAGCATATTATTATTTTGTTCATCAATATAAGATCTTACTGAACTTAAACTGGTATCTACATAATTTTGCATGCTAGATTGCATACCTTGGTAGTGCTCTTCTTGCCACTTTTGTTGTTGTTGTTGGAAGAATTGTTTCTGGTTGCCAAGAAGTGTCTGATAGTGGATTTCTTGTTTTTGCAATTCCTCAGCAATGCGTGCGTTAAACAAATTATCACACAGACTTGAGGTATCCACATGTTGCATGCTAGATTTCATGTGATGATAGTGGTCTTGTTGCCACTTCTGATGTTGTTCAAACAATTCTTTTTGGTTTTGAAGAATTGCTTGGTAGTGGCCTTCTTGTTTTCTTAATTCTTCAACAATGTTTGTTTTCAAGTTGTCGAACAAACCAAATACATCTGACACTATATGCTGCTTATATATGTTCTATTTCTTCTTTAGTTACATAATTGGAGCTAATAGAAGTAGATCTTGGGCCAGCTCCAATTGAACTATATGTCCTTGAAGTACCAGGACCAGTCGGCGTGTTATTAGTGTTATCTGGGATTTGTTGTGGTACATTGTTGAATTCTGCGTTCACAATGACATCTAGTATATTATGTTGGTTGTCATGTGGCAATGAAAGAGTTGTGTACCACAGTGTTTGCAATTTTTCCTCCGTAGGCTGTAACACTGCAAGCACTTGGATCTGTAATTGTAATGAAATGACAAAAAATATAATGTAATGGATAATGTAATGTAATAAAGAAACATAATTAAATAATTAAATTACCTCTTGGGTAGCCAAAAATTGCTAACTATTTTCTCTATTAATATTTTATTTGGCTTCCATCTGTGCATTCTTGGACTATGTAATGTTCTATATCTACGGCGTCCAAATTTTTGTCCAATTTGTGGAAATGCTTCATATATCCAATACTGAAATATAATTAAAAATAAATATTAAATATATAAAATTTATACGAGTAAACTGTGAAAAATAAAAGAATAGAAGAATAGAAGAAAAATACCTGGAATGCAAGTGGATATCCATGTAATGAATATTTACATTCATTTTGCTCATTTTGTTGCATTCTTTGTACGTGTTCAAGCTGCGATTCTTGCAGTGAGTTTAACAAAACAAAATATACTCTACGGCCCCATGGATATTCAAGGAAGTCGTGAAGGTGCTCAACCATGCCCAGAGTTCTGTAATCAATGTATCTTCCAGTAGGTTTTAAAACACATTCTACCAACATCACTAGTCCAAGTTTAAACTTATCTTCTTGATCTTCACATAGGTTGGAATGCTTCAAAAAGCATTCTCATACTAATTCTTTTCGTACCATTACAGTATTGATTTCTAAGCCGATCATTGTTGAAGTCAAGATTGATGGATACCTCGTGGCAAGGTAATCCGGTGATGAAACAAAACTCTTGCATACCAAAGCGGGCCAAATGGTTATCTAACTTCACCCAAACTTCATTGTTTTTGCCACAGTTGACAAGTCTCATTATAAATTCATGAACTAATTTGCTATTGAATTGTTCTTCTTCTGCTCTATAAATAACTCCGTATATAAATCCATGAAAATTGCTACACATCAAAGATGCTTGTTGATCTGAGTTGATAAGCTATACAAAATCTTTAAGATATTGATAATTTGGAAATTGAGTGATCGTAGCAGAAAATCATTGCTTTGGAGACAGTTTATATTCCAAAGACATCTGCACAAATTATTTAAAAAGCACGATCTATATTAATAATAAAAATTATTTATAAACAAATGTAATTCGAATTTGAAGCCAGCTTGTTTAGCGCAGGGTGTTCTTCGGCCTTGGAAGGAGCCTCCGTGGGCGGAGATTTCCACTCAGGGGAGACCGTATCTCCGCGTAGTGCGGCGACCGGATCTCCTCGTTACGGTGCGCGGAGATGTTCATTTCGAAGGAAATCATTTTTCCTGATTCAGATTCTAATACAATTTGTTAAAATTTTAGGCAAAACTTCAAGGTGAAATCCTGCTGACCTGAAAATGAAAAACAATCATCACCTTAAATCATCAAAAATAAAAACCCAAGAAAATTAAAATGAAAATCAGCGGAGTGAGTTAGGGTTCCAATAACGAAAAATTACAAGATCAACTGGACTACATTATGGTTTAAATCTCACATAAATTGCCTTAATCCAATTATTCTATATATAATCAAATTTAAGCGCGGAAAGAGAACCTGAAATTACAAGCCTAGACTGATGACCGCGTGAAGTTCTTCAGTTTCTACTTGGAAGGGAAGGGAGCGATTTCAATTTGCGTAGTGACGTGATTTATTTCAATTATTCAATATATTAACATGTAAGGTTATTTCATGTTTGCTTTTTCGTTAGGAGAATTTGCATCGAGGATCCTCAAACTTATTAAATTTATTAATACAAGTTTTCAACTCTTTTTTTTGACAGTTAGGTCCTTCATCTTTAATTCTGCAACATTTTAGTCTCAAACCGCATTGAAAACATAATTACACTCTATTGTTCTTAGTCATAGTAG
This sequence comes from Fraxinus cuspidata, assembly GCA_903798385.1. Classification (NCBI taxonomy): domain Eukaryota; kingdom Viridiplantae; phylum Streptophyta; class Magnoliopsida; order Lamiales; family Oleaceae; genus Fraxinus; species Fraxinus cuspidata. The sequence continues at coordinate 10,468 of CAIGRP010023254.1, read as the reverse complement.
AAAAATAAATAAAAAGAAACAAAATAATAAAGTGAAAAACAAACGATTTCTTCCCCCTACCTGACCATCTATTTCTTTTCTTTTCCATAATATTTTTCGACTCACTGTACATGGGGAGTGTATTTTTTAATTTTTTTAAAACATGTGGGGCCCGCCAGTGGGAGAGACCTGGCAGGCCCATGTGAGTTTGCCCCCTGTACTTGGAGCAAAACTATATTTTCTCATTTGTTTTTAAATTTAAAAATTTAAGGGTTGAGCAATGTTGACTATTATACATATTTATTTAGTCTTATTTAATAACTTAAACTTTTTTATATAATTTAATATGATATCAAAATAGATATGTCTTGGATTCAAGTCTCGCTTATTGCCCATTTATTGAAATTGTGCACGTGCAATACTTTAATATATATTTGAACTTATCTAACTGTTTAAATTTTCAAATTAAGTGATTCAACAAGCAAAGCAATCGAATCAGAATCTGCTAGTTTGGTTCAACATAAATTTTAAACGGTTTTGATTCATAAAACTAAGAATCGGCTGATTTTGGTTCGGTTCCAATTCTAGTATCTAGAGCTGAGAATTGGCTCTAACCTAAACGATTTTTTTTAGTTAATTATGTTTATTTATTAATTTTGTAAATGAATTTTATTTTAGACAATATGAAATTCATTGTTTGCATTAAACAAGACTTATATTTTAATTTTGAATGTGAGTAACATCCAATATCTTAATTTCTTTTAAAAAAAATATTTCGCAACACAATCGAAACACACCTACCCTAATTAAAATTATGTACCTAAATAAATATTGTTTCATGGGTATTGCGCATTAGACCAACCAATGCATTTTTCTTTTTTGTCGAAAACCAACAAGTTTTGTCGAGAAAAATCTCTGCATAAATGTTGTATTCAAAGCATGTCTATGCTTAAAAAGTTGTGTCACATAATTAAAAATTGACAAAGTTTTAAAAACAAAAAACTTCAATATAGAGAAACAAAAATATAGACAAAATTTAGAACCACCCCGTATAGGTATAGGTATAGAGATTTTGTTAAATGGATTAAGTCGGCAAACTTTATACTCTCTCTTTCCCTTCCTTGTTTCTTATTTTCTCACTCTCATATCTGCTCTGTTAAATAAATTCAAGTTATAGATAGAATAAATTTGAACTGACCTTCTATTCATTAGACATCAATGTCACGTGAATTGAAAATCTTTCTATAAATACTTTCAAACTTCAAGTTTTATCCATAAATAGGACTAAGTGAGACTTTTGGATCATTATCTAATTTATTATTTATACCTCAAGACCTTCAATTTTCACATAATCTCTTAGATGATTTAGTATTTTTTTTCTTCGACTCTAGTAGACATCGCGTCCTTTATATGGATATCAAAGGCCAGGGAGCCATTTCCTCGACCCTTTTGAGCTAAAATAAACTTACAAAAGTACTCATTGTAGTTATTATTATTATTATTATTATTATTATTATTATTATTATTATTATTATCTGCTATCCAATTTGACAGTGTTTTTGTTTTTAGATCCTACAACAAATTTACTCAACTTCTTTTTTTCATGGGTGAAAATTCAATTTACTTCACCACCAACTATCGATGTTTGACCATACTTAAAAAAGGTGCTTTTTCTTGAAAATTACTTACAAGTTCCAAATATGTAAAACAAAGCAGAAATAGGCAAATAGCATTGAACTGAAAAATAAAATAATAGGTATATTATTCTCTGCTACATCATATTACTTCAAAAAAACTACATGAACCGCATTGTATTACTTTATAAATCTCCTATTTTTTTCCTTATTCATAAGCTAGTTAAAAGAATTTTCATCCTAGTGTAATTCTCATCTTAATTCTCATCCTTGTCCACAGAATTTTCAAACTCAGACCACTTCTTTGATCTGCATAGCTTCATCAAGAAGTACCACACAATGCCAAGCACTGTGAGAAAAGCACTGACCAAGTAGACAATTTTATTGGCAACTGCCATTATATATGTCAGAAATCCAGATGGTACCAAGCACATTATGATCAGTCCTGGCAATGGCAATGAAACTTTATATGGCCTCTTTGTCTTCTGCATCTTCCTCCTCAACCATAAAAATGAAGCAAATTCCAACAGTATTCCAAGACTATACAAGAAATTTACTGAGGCTATAATATCAGTAAAATTCATGAACGAAACTGCCACCACGATCGATGTGGATAGCCGAATACCGACCCAAGGTGTATTGAACCACTTCGCCCTCAACCCGAAAAACTTAGGCAAAACTCCTATATTAGCCATTCCAAGAATTTGATAAGCACAGCTGCTCAACTGAGCCTCATACAGTCCAATCCCTGATAAAACTGTACCAATTTCTATCCAATTTTTTAACAATTTGCCAGCAATGATAACAGCCAAATCTGCAAAATAGCCATTCACCCAATTTGATTGGTCCAAATTAGTAGCTCCAGTTGCAGCCAAAAGGGGGACTATGCAACTCAAACATGAGAGAATCCCAGCTAAAAGTAGTGCTCTTGGGAATTTTTTTTGGGGCTGGTCTACTTCACCAGCTAAAGTATTGGCATTGTCCCAAAAATTAAGGGGATGTTTTCTTTGTATTTCAGTTTTATGTTTTGAGTTTTGAATTCATTTTGGGTTTTGAATGTCCATTTTGAGATTGTTAAAAATGTGTTCTTTTTGGCATTTTGAAAAATTGTTTTGAAAACACCCGAAACGTGTTTTGAAAATTTTGATTTGATTATAACTGAAATAAATGTTTAATTTGTTTTCAAAAACGCGTTTTTGAAAATAGGAAAGAGAACGTGTTTTCACTGTTTTAAAAAATCGAAAATAGAAAACGGTTTGAAAATGGTAAAGATAATAGGCCCTAAGGTTCCAAAAAAGGGTATTGAAAACAATTTCCAATCCCTTTTGACAACCTGCTGACCTAAACTAATCTACCTTCTAGGACGAATCTTGGGAATTGAAACAAAACTAAGTACAACAAAAGGAGAAAGTGAATCAAGGCCCAAACACACAACAGTGTAACCAACTATTGCTACACCTGTATAATTGAGAAACAACGGGAATATAGTAGCAAAAAATATTGCCAGACTCCTAGGAACACCAGAAGAGAATATTGGAAAAACAAGTTTGAGATAATATATGCAAAGAACAAGATATGAAGCTAAATTGATAACACCTCTAAGAAATTTCCAAGAACCTATTAAGGATCCCCAGAAGGGACCAAATGGCTGGTATGCCCATATGACAAAACCTCCATTACCTGGATAAGTAGTGGCAAGTTCAGCAGTCACAAAAGCTTCAGGGATGCTCCACATGAATGGGAAGATAAGTGTTGTGGTTTGACCCAAATTCTAGTGGCTATTGGAATCTAAATTGGAATGGTCTTGAAGTGATCAAAATTACGGACCGGAGGAAAAAATAGCCGCATTTTCGCTAGCTGGGCACTAGCTGGCCGCTCGAGCAAGCCCAGTGGAAAACAACCCGAGAGTTTATCGCCTGCCTGTTGTTGCCCCATCATTCAAGCGAGGGGCTGTCGCTCGACCCAGTCCTGTTTAATTTTTTGACACGATTTTTGACTCCTATTCTCCTACAACTTGTCTCTAGGGTTTATATATATTAAGAGAAAAGAGAGATAACATTTATACAACATTCTTGAGAGTTTAGATTTCAATTGAAATTATTGAAATCTTGATATTGTAAACAAAAAACTATTGGTTAAAGTGGATTGTTCTCCTCTGTTAATGATTTTTCCCGAATTGGGTTTCCACGTAAATTATCGTGTTTTTATTTTCTTCATCTTTTGTTCATTATCACTATTATCTTGCTATTCAAAATTCATAATAAGTGGTATCAGAGCGCAAGATTGATTGTTCTGCATGGCGACAATGAAGTATGAGATTCCATTGTCAAATAGAAACACGAGATTTACATTACAAGTGAATATGCGAGCAGTGTTGGCACAGATGGATTTGGAGGTAGTGTTGCTTAGCTTTGATAGGGTGTCTGCTTCCTGGATGCAGGATAAAAAACGGCGTAGGAATCGAAAAGCTCAATCTAAATTCATCTACATCTCTCGAATCAGATTCTTCAAGATGTTCTTAAGGAGTATAGTGTCGCTACATTGTGGTTGAAGTTTGAGCAACTTTACATGACAAAAAGCTTGACCAGCAAGCTACATTTGAAACTACGCTTGTATTCTCACCGGATGTCTGAAGGTGCATCGTTGGATGATCGGTTAACTATGTTCAAAGAAATCGTGGCTAATTTGAAAACATTGGGGTATAACGAGGGGGACTCGGATTTGACATTTGTGTTCGCTGCCACCATCGTATGTGACTTTTAGGGATGTTATTCTCTATAGTCGAGATACCCTCACCGTTGAAGAGGTCTATGATGATTTACTATCTAAGGAGAAGATGAGGCATCTTGTTGGAGGATCTGAATATCATGCTGAGGGCTTGATTGTGCGTGGGAGAAATCAAGATAGGAATCTTGGCAGGAATATAAGGGGCAGATCAAAATTTAGACATGATGAAAAGACATGTCACTATTGTAAGAAGAAGTGGCATATTAGAGCTGATTGCTATGCTTTGAAGAACAGAAATAAAGTTGTCGGTGCTACTGAGAAAGGAAAGTAACCTGTTAATACAGCTGAAGCTGATGTTGTGGAAGACGAGCAAAGTGGTGGAGAGCTTCTTGTGATTTCTGATGGGGATTCTATACCTTGTGAGGAATGGGTCCTTGACTCAGCTTTTACTTTTCATATGTGTCCTAACAGGGATTGATTTTCTACATTGAAGGAGTTTAGAAAAGTGCAGTGATTATGGGAAACAACGCGCTTTGTAAAATAGTCGGAGTTAGCACAGTTAGAATGAAAATGTTCTATAGGCTGTCAAAACACTTACAGATGTAAGACATGTTCCAGAACTAAAGCGGAATCTCATATCTTTGAGTGCACTTGACTAAAAGGGCTACAGATACATTGGTGAAAGTGGAGTTTTGAAGGTGAGCAAGGGTGCTCTTGTTGTCATGAAAGGGCATAAAAACTCTACACATCTGTACATTTTGTACTGTTCCAGAGTGATTGGGGATGCAACAATTTCTACTTATTCTTTAACAGATGATGAAGTTACAAAATTTTGGCATATAAGGCTTGAACATATGAGTGAGAATGGGATGGCAAAACTGAGTAGAAGGCGACTTCTCAAGACCAGCAAAATAGAGTTTTGTATTCATTGTGACTTTGGAAAATAGAAGAAATTCATATTTACTAAAGGAAAACACAACACGAAGAGAACACTTGAATATATCCATTCAGATATTTGGGAACCAGCCAGGGTACCATCTAAATGTGGCTATTATTACTTGTTGATAGTAATTGATGACTTCTCCAAGAAAGTTTGGGTATTTGAGTGATGTGTTTGGGACCTTTAAGAAATAGAAAACATTGGTAGAGAAGCAGACCGAAAAGTAACTAAAATGTCTACGCACCGATAATGGGTTGGAGTTTTGCTCATATGAATTCAATAGCTTCTTCATAGCTGAAGGCATCTTGAGACACTTAATAGTGTCTGGAACTCCTCAATAGAATGGTGTGGCAGAACGGATGAACAGAATCTTGACAGAAAATGTTCGTTGTATGCTTTCAAATTATAGGTTGCTTAAGTCTTTTTGGGATGTAGCGCTATTACAACTTGTTTTCTTATTAATCGCTTACTCTTAGTTGCAATTGATAAAAAGACACCAAAAGAGGTATGGTCTGGTAAACCTTCTTGCTATTCTGATTTGAGATTTTTTGGGTGTCCGACTTATGCTCATGTAGATATTGGGAAGTTGGAGTCTGAATCTAGAAAGTGCATCTTTCTTAGGTATAAATCAGGTGTGAAGGAGTATAAGTTGTAGTGTCCAGAGACTAGAAATGTGGTTGTTAATAGGAATGTAGTATTTGATGAACTGAAAAAAAAACCCCTAATATGCAGTGATTTTTCCAATCGCTCGCAAACGATGCCACCCAAAATCGGTCAAAATTGGTTGAAAAAACTCCTAAGCAGGCCCAGATCAATTTTGAGTAATTTTAGTTGTGATTTTTAAACATATCTAACATATACTTGAGAGATTATTATTCATCGGCTCTGAATTTTTTAAAATAATAAAATTATATATATGTCACATAGCAAAATTTTCAATTTATAGTTTCATACATAGATTTTTTTCCTCACAAGTCATATTTTACTTATAGGTAACTAATTTTTTTTACATATAGGTTAATATTAAACTTAAAAAATTAAATAAAATTAAATATTTACTTGAAAATTTAGGTTAATATTTTTTACTTATAAATAAATCTTACAATTTTAAGTTAATACTATACTTTAATAATTTTAAGAAACTTTTTTATTTATAAGTAACTTTTTATATTTTATAAGTGAAATTTTGTCTCATTAATAGTATTTTTATTTTATAATTTTTTACATAAAAGTAATTTTTTACTTATAAGTGATTTTTAATTATAATGTAATTTTTCTTATCTTACTTATAAATAATTTTTAGTTATAATATATATTTTTACTTAAAATATTTTTATTTGTAAGTTGTTTCGAAGAAAATGTGTTGGTTGTAAATAATTATTTTATTAAGGATAATATTGGAAGATAATATTAGAAATGGCAAAAACCCATAAATTTGTACACTAAAGTAATTTTTGGTGGATTTTAAATCAATAAAAATCAGTAAAAAAATCCCTAGTAGGTCCTAAGGGTGCTCTAGGTGATGGTTTTGGGATCATTTCTCACGCCTCCAAACTGATTATTTGTTAATTGAAATTCTCACGTCAAATAAAGATGGAGTAAATATTCAACCTGTAAGAGTTTGAGATACTCTTAATAAGTCTCACCTTTTAGATGAGACCCTATGTCTTAATACTATGTGTTGACCTAAAAAAATGTATCTCTAGCGTGGTCAACAGATCTCAAGGCCTTTAATGTTTACGCAAGCCTTGTTCCTATACACTTGTACAAACTATTAGCACCATGTGGCCTCCTCCGGTGATGGTGGAGTTGGTCGTGTAAAACTTTTAATGTGTCTCTTCCGTACAAATTGCAAGTTCCATCATCTTAATATAACATAATTTAAATTAGTTTTAAGTCAAATTATAATTATAATATTCTAGTTCATAAAGTAGAATTAGATTGGTTACCTTTATAGATTCTTTATTACCGAATCTTTAATTGTTGTGTAATTGTCTATAAGATAATCTTCTAAAAGATAACATGTGAATGTTGTTGAGGACTGTATCTTTTTTCCTTTAACCATTGTTTTTCTTTTGTCAACTTTTCAACATCTTCAATTTGTTGAGATGATGAGACGTGCTTCGGAACCGGACTCCTATAAACAGGAATATCTTGTCGAAGGGAAGCTATAACAGCTTCTATGTTTGATTCTCAGTCAGACAATATGTTCAGCATATTGCTATTTTGTTCATCAATATAAGATCTTGCTGAACTTAAACTGATATCTACATAATTTTGCATGCTAGATTGCATGTCTTGGTAGTATCCTTCTTGTCGATGTTGCTGTTATTGGAAGAATTGTTTCTGGTTGTCAAGAAGTGTCGGTAGTGGACTTCTTGTTTTTGCAATTCCTCAACAATGCGTTAAACAAATTATCACGCAAACTTGAAGTATCCACATCTTGCATGCTAGATTGCATGTGCTAATAGTGGCTTGTTGCCACTTCTGATGTTGTACAAATAATTCTTTTTGGTTTTGAAGAATTGCTTGGTAGTGGCATTCTTATCTTTTTTTATTCTTCAACAATTTGTGTTTTCAAGTTGTCGCACAAACCAGATACATCTAATACTATATGTTGCTTATATATGTTCAACATCTTTTCCATTTCATCTCTAGTTAAATAGTTGGAGCCAATAGAAGTAGAACTTGGGCCAGTTCTAACTGAACTATATGTCCTTGAAGTACCAGGACCAGTCGGCATGTTATCAATATTATCTGGGATTGTTGTGGTACATTGTTGAATTCTCCATTCACAATGTCATCTAATATATTATGTCCTATAACAATGAAAGAGTTGTGTACCACAGTATTTGCAATTCTTCCTCCATAGGCTGTAACACTGCAAGCACTTGGATTTGTAATTGTATTGAAATATTTAAATGATTTTTTTTGATTTTTTTTTTTTTTTTGAAAAGGAACAAACAAATATAATTAAATGGATAATGTAATGTAATAAAGAAACATAATTAAATAATTAAATTACCTCTTCGGTAGCCAAAAATTGCCTAACTATTTTCTCCGTTAATATTTTATTTGGCTTTCATATGTGCATTATTGGACTCTGTAATGTTTTATATCTACGGAGTTCAAATTTTTGTCCAATTTGTGAAAATGATTCGTATATCTAATACTGAAATATAATTGAAAATAAATATTAGATATATAAGATTTATATGAGTAAACTGTGAAAAATAAAAGAATAGAAGAAAAGCGTTCCTTTTTTAAATGTACCTAAACCCAAACCCCCGGTTCGAATGTTACGCTTCTCCGGCCTTTGTTTGCTTGCTACGTGAAGTGTATGTTTTCACTCTCAATTTGCGAAATTACCTTTTCATGGAGTGACTTCACCAACTCGGCTTTTTTTTTTAACATCTAAGCTACCTTGTTCATTCACAGGCAAAACTATTAAATCAAAATACGTTCTACGATCCCAAGATACTCAAGAAAATCGTGAAGGTGCTCAACCATACCCAGAGTTCTGTAATCAATGTATCTTCCAGTAGGTTTTAAAACACATTCTACCAACATCACAAGTCCAAGTTTAAACTTATCTTCTTGATCTTCACATAGGTGGAATGCTTCAAAAAACATTCTCATACTAATTCTTTTCATACCATTAAAGTATTGATTTCTAAGCCGATCATTGTTGAAGTCAAGATTAATGGATACCTCGTGATAAGGTAATCTGGTGATGAAACAAAACTCTTGCATACCAAAGCGAGCCAAATGGTTTTCATACTGAACTTCATTATTTTTGCCACAGTTGACAAGTCTCATTATAAATTCATAAACTAATTTTCTATTGAATTGTTCTTCTTCTGCTCTATAAATAACTCCATATATAAATACATAAAAATTGCTACACATCAAAGATGCTTGTTGATCTTCGTTGATAAGCTCTACAAAATCTTTAAGATATTAATAATTTGGAAATTGAGTGATCATAGCAGAAAACCATTTGTTTGGAGACAATATATATTCCAAAGACATCTGCACAATTTATTAAAAAAGCACAATCTATATTAATAATAAAATTTATTTAGAAACAAATGGAATTCGAATTTGAAGCTGGCGTGTTTAGTGGAGGATATTCTCCTACCGTGGAGGTAGCTTCAGTAGGCGAAGATTTTCGTTCAGCGCGGGGATATCGTATCTCCGAGCGCGGAGACCGGGTCTATGCGTTGCGCGGAGACACGGTCTCCCGAGTCTACGCACATGTGGAGACTCGTGTCTTCGCACAGCGTGGAGACTCATGTCTTCTCTCCGCGCATGCGGAGATTCTCGTGCAGATCTGCTCGGAGATTGCTCGGACATGTCTCCACACAGATCTACACATTTTTCAGTGATGATTAGGTGTGTGGCAATGGTGGTGGTGTCTTTTAGGCTTCAGTGAAATGTTTGCAAATGAATTGTTGTTAAAAGCTGAAAGTGATATGCTATTTCAACTGTAAAGGCTTTTGTAGTCAATAAATTGCAGCGGCTTCTAAGGTAGGTTAGGAAATGATATTTACTGATTTAGCAAATGAAGTGTAAATTGGCAAATGAAGTTTAAAGGCTTTTGTAGTTGTAATAATAATATTTGTAGTTATAAATATCCATTTCCATTTAATTTAAAATTTTTAAATTTCCAAAATTATTTTATATTAATTATAAAGCACACAACCTTTTTCCTTTCAATTTTAAATATATATATAAAAAAAATGGTGTTTCCTATAAGTTATCTTTAATTAAGTAGATGAGTATCTTTAATGAAGTTGAATTGATGAGTAAACAATGTGCAGGTGGTAGGTAAAATGAAGCACGGATTTAAGAAGACTATTTTTATTGATAATACAACAAGTTTTACATGGGCAGCCAGTTTACAAAAATAACAAAATACTTAAAACAACCATTTGTCAAAAGTATGACATCATGAAAGAGTTGAGTCTTATCTAAAGACTTAACATCACTATGTTGCAGATTTACAGACTAGGTTGCTTAGGTTACTTTTCTTTGGAGTTGTAGAAGTGACTACGCTCAATGAATAACGTGGTAGTTGTAGCACAATTTTGGGATGTCGATTCCACAGGGGGGTGGAAAAAATGCTCAAATGATCAAAATGAATGGATGTTCTCTCATTGTTGAAGTAGAATTTATTGTTCGAATA
>CAIGRP010023249.1:0-16653 GCA_903798385.1 Fraxinus cuspidata | reverse complement strand
TTTTTTTTTTTTTGGGGTGGGGGGGAGAGGTTATCCAATTTCTACTCACAATGTTTCTGGCTGACAGTTGGGACATTTTATCGCATGCTTCGCAACCTTTTTTGGGGGAGTCTTGATTGCCTTCATATCTAGCTGGGAAGTGTCACTTCTAGCAATATTCGTCGTCCCAATGATTCTTCTAATTGGAGCCACTTATACAAAGAAAATGAATGCTATTTCAGCAACAAGGATGTCATGCCTGTCAGAAGCCACGGCAATGGTAGAACAGGTAAATATTTAGTACCATTATTTACAACTTATCGTCCTGTTAACATGTAGGCAGATTTTTCCACAGAAATTGAAAGTCAGTTTTCTTAACAATTCTCTCCCTTGCTATGTGACAGACGATTTCCCATATCAAAACTGTTTTTGCATTTGTTGGAGAAAATTTAGCAATTAAATCCTTCACGGAAAGCATTGAAAGACAACTGGGTATAAGCAAGAGTGAAGCGATTATAAAGGGAATTGGGACAGGAATGTTTCAAGCTGTGACCTTCTGTTCATGGTCTCTTATTGTATGGGTCGGAGCTGCTGTTGTATCAGCCAAGAGATCAAAGGGAGGAGACGTCATTGCAGCAGTTATGAGTATTCTCTTTGGAGCTATGTAAGTAGCGAAGTACACTGGTACACAAATATTTTGCTCACTCTGTCAAGTATTACACGTGTTTTCTATTTTTGTTTCCAGATCCCTCACTTATGCTGCACCAGACATGCAAATCTTCAATCAAGCGAAAGCCGCAGGAAAGGAAGTTTTTCAAGTGATCAAAAGAAAGCCCATGATATATTCCAACTCTCAAGGGAAGACGGTGGACCAAATCAATGGAAGCATTGAGATACATGATGTGCACTTCTCTTACCCGTCTCGAAAGGAAATTATGATCCTTCAAGGGTTTTCACTGTCAATCCCAGCAGGAAAGGTGGTAGCATTTGTGGGAAGTAGTGGCTGTGGCAAGAGCACCATCATCTCACTGATAACAAGATTTTATGATCCCATAAAAGGTACCTAAGCTATCTACTAAGAAGTCTACTTGAACAATCCATTTATTCTAATTTACATAAACACGTTGAGATAAGCAGCACTTTACTCCCATATGTCAGAATGCTACCTATTACCTAAGAGCATTAGACAATCGCTTATCAACTACAACTGTATTCATTTTAAGGAAAATCATAAGCTTAACTGAGTGTACAACGCCTCAGGTGAAATTCTCATTGACAACCACAACATCAAGGACCTTGATTTAAAGTCCCTAAGGAGAAACGTAGGACTAGTTTCACAGGAGCCGTCCCTATTTGCTGGCAACATCAAAGACAACATCAAGGCAGGAAAAATGGACGCAGATGATGATGAGATCCAGAAAGCAGCTCAAATGGCAAATGCACACTCTTTTATATCCCAATTTCCTGATCATTACTCAACTGAGGTTAGTTAAGTTGCAAGTCAAAATTTATAAATGCCACACTACAAATTATGAAAACCTCCACCAGTGTGAGCAAATGTCAGACTGAAAAAATATACGTTGACTTGTTTTAAGAAGAAAAATGAAAGACTATAACAAGCTGATTATTAAATGAGTATAAAAACTAAACTAGACAAAAAAAAAAAAAAATCACGTTATAGTGCAATCTGAAGACCCTTGAGGTGCATCTAGTTTATATAGCTGCCTGAAGTCACTGGCCAATAAAAGGCAAAACAGAAACATCTGTGAACATGAGAAGGTGAGAGGAAAGGATGAGCCATCAATAACATTATGCACTAATAACAAAAATGAAAATGCAGGGCTGATATAGAGAAGGTGAAAAAAATTAAATGAAGATCAGGTTATATTGACGGTCTGCATAACAAATTCAATGGTTACTCTTTCATTGCTGTTTATTCTGTAGATAAAATCAGGTTAAAGTATTGTAAACGTTGCAACATATTTCACTTGCTGTGTGTATGCTGTTCCCTTCTGTTGATATCAGTGACCATAGTCTGCATCTGCAGTATAACATTAGACAGATATAAGCATGTACAGCATATACCTTACATTGGCAAACTTAATATATGCTGATTCTCACACCAGGTAGGAGAAAGGGGCGTCCAATTATCAGGTGGACAGAAACAGAGAATTGCAATAGCAAGAGCCATCTTAAAGAATCCTCCTATTCTTTTGCTCGACGAGGCCACCAGTGCACTTGATACAGAATCAGAAAAACTAGTTCAAGCTGCCCTTGAGACGGCAATGCAAGGGAGGACAGTGATCTTGATTGCCCACAGATTATCAACCATTGTCAATGCAGATATAATTGCAGTTGTAGAGAACGGAAAAGTAGCAGAGACAGGAAGGCATCAGGACTTACTAAACACCAATGAATTTTATCAGAGTTTGTTTACCATGCAAAACATCGATACAAGGTTATAAAATTATTAATGACCTGCGCTAATGATAAACTAAAACATGTTCTGAAAATTTAAATTTAACATATTACAGAGCAGAGGATTCAACTGAAGGATCAGCAAGTACTCAGAAACAGATTTCATCTCAACATTTTGACCAGCCTGATACACTTACAGAAAGCTACACAAGTTTCACACTATCTCCCAAGAAAGAGGAATCACAGGAAGAAACGGACAAGTTTATATTCTTCAGAATCTGGTCTGGATTAAAGAAAAGGGAGATCGTAAAGATTTCCATTGGCTCTTTTGCAGCTGCTTTTGCTGGCATCTCTAAGCCCGTTTTTGGCTACTTCATCATCACAATAGGAGTAGCATATTTCAAAGATCATCCAAAGCATCGAGTTGGAAAGTATTCGATAATGTTTTCTACAATAGGATTTCTCTCATTGTTTGCCCACACTCTGCAGCATTACTTCTTTGGTGTGATTGGGGAGAAGGCCATGAAAAACCTGAGACAAAATTTATATACAGGTATCCTATCCAAACAAATTACTGTCTATCTACTTTATCAATCTAAGAACTTCTGAAGCAATTCATTCACATAACTCCTGTTGGAATTTTTGCAGCTATATTACGCAATGAATTAGCATGGTTTGAGAAACCCGAGAACAGCGTAGGATCAATTACATCAAAAGTTATCAATGAAACATCGACAGTCAAGACCATCATTGCGGACCGTATGTCTGTTATTGTCCAATGCATCTCCTCCATAGTGATTGCTACAGCAGTCAGCATGAAAGTTAACTGGAGAATGGGTCTGGTAGCTTGGGCAGTGATGCCATGCCACTTCATTGGAGGGATAATTCAAGCCAAATCGGCCAAAGGATTTTCAAGTGGCAGTACTGCAGCTCACTCGGAACTTGTCGCCCTTGCTTCTGAATCAGCAACCAACATAAAAACTGTGGCATCTTTTTGCCAGGAAGAGCATGTCATTCAAAAGGCCAGAGCTACTCTCAAGAAACCAATGAGGAAAAGCAGAGTAGAAAGCATTAAGTATGGAATCATTCAAGGTGTATCCCTTTGCTTATGGAATATTGCTCATGCTGTTGCATTGTGGTATACAACAGTTCTGGTTAGCAAACACCAAGCAAGCTTCGAGAATAGCATAAGATCATACCAGATATTCTCTCTCACAGTACCATCAATCACAGAACTATGGATGTTGATACCCACTGTTTTCTCTGCCATCAGTGTATTAACACCTGTGTTCCAAACCATTGACCGACAGACTGAAATTGAACCAGACTCGCCGAAGGATTCACCATGCGAAAGCCTTAAAGGGAAAATTGAATTTCGAAATGTCAAGTTCTGCTACCCCTCGAGACCAGAAATAACCATACTTGACAGCTTCAGTTTAAAAATCGAAGCTGGATCGAAGGTTGCTCTTGTTGGGCCAAGTGGAGCTGGAAAGTCCTCCGTTTTAGCACTCATTCTCAGATTCTATGATGCCAACGAAGGACGAGTCCTGATTGATGGGAAAAATATAAAGCAATACAACCTAAGAAGTATAAGGGCACGGATAGGGTTAGTGCAGCAGGAACCACTTCTCTTTAGTTGCTCAATAAGAGACAATATTTGCTATGGTTGTGAAGGAGCTTCTGAAGCTGAAATCATACAGGTGTCAAGAGACGCAAACATACATGAAGTAGTAAGCAATTTACCCAGCGGATATGACACCACGGCAGGGGAAAAGGGATGTCAGCTTTCCGGTGGACAAAAGCAACGAATAGCCATTGCAAGGGCCTTACTGAAAAGGCCGGCAATAATGCTCCTCGATGAAGCAACAAGCGCTCTTGATGCAGAGTCTGAAAGATCCGTGATTAATGCTCTGGAATCACTAAAAATGAGCACAACATATGTCACAGTTGCACATAGACTTTCCACAGTAATCAACTCAGATGCCATAATTGTTATGGATAAGGGTAATGTTGTGGAAATGGGCAGCCATTCAACCCTAATAGCAGCAACTGAGGGAGTTTATTCGAAACTCACCAGGCTTCAGAGTGTTGGGAGAAATTGACGTATCTACATCTACGAAAATTAAATGATACACTGATTTCTTAAGCTTGAAGCCATCCTGTCAGATTAGGTTTAATGATGTTCCGAAACAATCAAAACATCTCTTGTAAGAAATATTAATATGTACGAATCACTGTTAGCAATGTTTGAAATATAAGAATTATGTATTGATTGAATACCACTTGATGAAACCAACCATCAGAATGAATTGTTGAAATTATAGGATAAATAATGAAGTATTAGATCATGAAAAAGAATAAAGAAGACAATAAATGTGGCAGTGGAATTAAAAGATTTTATTAACTTAATAATAATAGATAATATAAAAACTTACAATGGATCCTATAATTCTAGTAATTTATTTTTCCACACATATAAAATTGTATGGAAGAACTTAGTATTTATAGGGAACATGTGGGGGACGTCCAAACCCTACTAGTAGAGATGTTGATGAAGTAAGATGCCAAAAAATCGAGTCCAAAATGAAAAATGAGAGAAAAACACGGGAAACCCGAAACAGGTTAGGTGGACGTCGCGACGCCACATTCGGGCGCCGGGTGTTCTACCCGAAAAAATATTATTATTTTTTTCAAATTATTTTCTGTATCTCAAACTCTTCTTCAAGTTCGATACCAATTTTCAACTCACAATGGGCTTCCAAAATAAAACTTCAACTTTACATAAAATTTCAATAGCATTTCAAACTTGAATTCTCCTTGACGTGCACTTCAATTAAAATTCTTTAATACTTTAAACAAGGAATTCGGGTCACACCCAAATTCTAACAAATAATTTCTTGTATTGGCTTCACGATTAGATTAATAAAAGTACAAAAAATGGTATTATATCCAACACCAGCACAACGGTTCGTATTTCAGATAAATATCGAGATGAATGATTAGTAAGGTATTTAGCTTCTCCATTGTCCCCACACTTCAAGCCGATACTGCAACTTCTTCCGTGTATTATGTCCCTGTTCATTACTTAACAGATTTTTCCAGAACTCTTAAGGCATGTTCTCTTTACCATTTTCAAGTCGTTTTGATTTTCGATTTTTCAAAACAGTGTAAACACGTTCTCTTTCTCATTTTTGAAAACAAGTTAAAAAATTAAAAAGAAAACAAAAACGACAATTTGTTGTTTTGAGTGTTTTCAGTTTAATCAAATCAAAATTTTCAAAATGTGTTTTGGGTATTTTCAAAATGCCAAAAAGAACATTTTTTTAATAATCTCAAAATGGACACTTAAAACACAAAATTGAAACACAAAGAGAATATTCCCTTATTTTCTAGAAACGAAGCTTCTGAAAATAAAAATTGCCAATACCATACCTTAGATCGAATTTTGAGTGACCTAGAAATGGGCTAAACGAACAAAAAAATATCTGAAATTTACAATATCAAATTCTTCTGATCCTATGTTCTTCACATTTATACTCACGTCACGTGTCAACTTAGATTGAAAAATGATTGGACCCATTTTTATAATGGTATTGTGCAAAAGTCATAGAAATTTAACCACATAGCATGAATTTTCTTATCCTACCATCAAAATGAAGACAAGAATCATTCATTCTGATGCCAAATATAGATTTTTTCTAAATTTATGTGAGGCATAAAAATTTGTATGATGTGAATATCCTTTCCAACAACTAAAACACTGTAGTATACATAATAACACGAACAAAATTCTTCCTTTTAACATATAGTTGTTTCACTCTTTTACAAATCAAAATCAATGGAATACTTAAATGAGTTATTCGACAACTTCTACATCAATAGTTACATATAGTTTACTTCTGCTTATAGGAATCAGAACTGTAAATCCAATGACAGGCTAAACTAGAGATTCTCCAGAGCCAAAATATTATCTAACTGTATTTATAAAAAAATTGAGCATACTATGAATAGTTCAGTGCATTAGCCATAAATAACCTGGCACTCAATCTTAGAACATAGCTAGAAAAACTAATGAGATCATTACTTCAACTTGACAATAAGCAAACCTTATGATATATACATGATACATTTTTACATATGATAAAAATTTCCAATACAATCATATCAAAAAATGTTTATGGAAAATTAAATACACATCAAATACTGAAAAGAAAAGCGCGCACACACGTGTTCACACAAAGAGAGAGATGCATATACATACAAATGGGAGTGGTTTAGAGGGAGCACGAGCAATTTTACGTATGAATTTGAGGTTTCTGGCGTAATCTTCATTGGCAAATTGATCGTTAGCAAGATTAGGAAATTGAAATTGAAAATTAACAGAAAAATCAGACACAAAAAGAACAGCGTAAAATAGGATTGGAATCAACAAGGAGAAAAATAGTAAGAAATGGTGAATATATATCTCAGGTTCATGGGATGTAACGGTTCTATTCCTAAGGGAAAGCTTGGCAGAGTTCACTTGTATGCCCATTTCTAAATCGGACTTCAGTTGACATTGGTTTGCTCGATTTCTTCTTGAGAGAGGCACTTTTTTATAAGCATTTTGGGCACCAAATTGGATTTAAGAATGGGTTTTACCAAAATATTTGCCCATTATAAATGAAGAGCAGTTTGCTTTGTCGTGAGGAATTGACTCGTGCCGAAGTATAGCTTTTTTGAATGAGGGAAATGCAAAAGATTCAATTATATCCAAAAATATAAGAAAGAATGAGAGAGCACTTGTCTTGAAATGTACTTGCACTTAAAAACTGCCCGAAGTAATGTGTTACCTATTGCTTCGAAGCCATTTTTCTTTTCTTTTTTTACTAGAGAGAGAGGGATACAATAATTTAGAACCTGAATTTAACATTTTCTCCCAAAAACAAAAACATTCAGTTATATATTTACATGTTCTGTCAGTCCTCTATTCCACTGAACGCTGCTTTAGAAATACATAACAAAGAAATTCCCAAGAACTATCACTCTCAACTTGCCTGAAGTTCACTTATCTAGGTAGAATGTACTTCCAAAGTTACTTTTAAGCATAGCTGATTGTGCTTCCTAATCTTTTTCTTTGATGGAAGTACGAGCTGCGTTCTTTGAAACTAGCTGATCTCTCATTTCTTTGTAAGCCTTGAGTTCCTCGAGTGCATCAGTTGTATCTCGAGGCTTGAAAAATTCAGAAGCAGTTCCAACTTCTCTCTCGACTTCATTCTTAGAGGATTGACTGATATAAGAACTAGTTGGGCGCAGAGGAGGAGCTGTTTGTAGCATGTGAACAAGGACACCTACAGCTGCATCTTGAGATCTTTTGGCAGTAGAGGATGCTTGAGATGAATCTTCAGACTTATTTTTCCCATCAAGATTCTGGCTGTAGAACAAGAGCACCAGAAAAATAGTATCATAAAAGTAAGACGAGTATCAGTATATGCTAATTTTGTATCTAACAACTGTACCATTTGTACCGAACCCATAGCCCGAGTAGCAAGTCGATTTCCAATAGTTGGTCCCAAACCTTTCATTATTATTACATACTCGGTCACAAACGGAGCAAGTGGTCCAAATCTTCGACAATTGATCACATGGCCCACTTAAAAACATGCCTCACTTCAAATTTTTGGGACAGTAGCCCACGTTAGAAAGAAAATAGTGCTTCATAATGTTAGACATTCAATGGCCACATGACAATTTAATAGAAATTGGGATTGTTTCCATCATTTGGGACTCGTCGTGCAACTGCATAAAAGGTTGAGGACCAACTTGCTACTTGGACGACAGGTTGAAAACCAACAACAAAATTTTATATGGAAAATGGGAATACAAAAAAGAAATGCAACAGAAGGGCCAGCCAACAAAACATCCCATCTTTTTGACAAAAAAATCAAACTGAGACCAACTCAATGATATTTGCTACTTGATAAAACAAGAGGTAGGATGCAATTTTAGATCGAGTTTTGCTGTGGTGTAAGGGATTGATGAGATTTGATTGATACAATTAATCCCATATTACTTCCACTCTACAATCAATTCCCAACTGCATAAGCACTCTATGCAGAAAAGTGGCTTTAGATTGTTAAAGTAGAATCTCACATCATATTTGACGCCACTTGCATTTCTTGAGATTAGTCAATAACTGGCAATTGAATTGAAAAAGAGATGGCAACAGAAACTGAAGTATAAAATGGAAGTAAATGTGAGAAAATATTTGAGGCGAGGCACAAGCCCATTCCAACACCAGAAGATGTATGCGTTTGGCAACAATAAACTCGTCAAATCATTAAATCAAGAAACAGATGGCAAAAATCATAGCCCAAACCTATGGAAGTTCTTAAAAAAAGTGAATAATCAAAAGCAAGTAGAACACGGTGAAAACAAAATCCATAAATCATAAATCCCCAATATTCAATCATACCGCAACTATTCCAATTTCAAAAGTTTTAAGATTTAATTAATATTGTTCACTGTATTATCAAGTCTCATTTGATAGGCTGATTCAAGGTAACATTCATTGGGATTTCACACCAAGGCTTGAGAGACTCCACGGCATAATAAAAAAAAAAAAGCACAGGAAAATTAACACAGTTTCTATTGATTTTATACAATACGGAAATCTCAAAGCCCTAGCCTATATTAACATTGTGAACAATTCTTGTTTTGATGAACTGAAAGTAACTATATGCCATGTACCTGAGTTGAACAAGATATTTTTCTATTTCAGAATCAATCAAGGTATAACTGGTATTAATTTGCTCCATAAATTCTTCAAAGGAGGTAGCCAATTTTGGGGATGGGGGAGGCGGTGGGGGAATACTTTACTTTTACAGGTGTACTGCAAAGTCATTCTGTGAGAAACTTAATAGTACCAAACAAGTGTGCTACGTGTACATCAAATGCATGATTACCTGGTTTGGAAATCAGGAGGGTCGACGTCATCAACAATAAATGGATATGTGAAATCACCGTCGCCAAAATCATCCTGGAAAGACAATCTGCTGGAGCTTCTCGAGAATCCAACACGTGGAGAACTACTAGAAGATAAAGGACCTGAAAACCGTCCAGAATCTTCTTTGGTATCTCTTGACACCTAGGATATAAGTACAAAATGTGAACAACCTAGCACATTTAATGGGCATACAGCTTGTTAAAAATAACAAGAGAAATTAAAAGAACTCAATCTCAAAAAGAGCCTACCCTTGGACCGAAGTTTGTTAGCCCAGGACTTGGCTCTCCAGTCCTCAGTGAATCTGATTTCCTTATTGATCTAATTCCAGATGAGGACTCCTGGGACGAAGGATCATTTTTTGTGCTCCTAGGAGATAGAGGAGGAAGAGAATGCCTGTTTGGATCTGACAGATTAGGAGAAAGATATCTTGGACTTCTTCCCATCATCGGATGTGGAATACTCATGGGAGAAGTTTCTGAACGCATACGACTATGCATGGGATTCCCGCTGGAAAAGTATGTAGGGGGAGACGGGGAAGGAGAAGGCGAAAAAGGAGGAGAAAGTAAATCATCAATTGCTGCTTTCTGATAAGCTGGTGATCTTTGGTTTTGAATCCTATGGCTGTATACGTCAGTTGGCGAAGACGAGAACTCGTATGGTGACCGGTATAGAGGAGGAGATCCACTAGACAGTTGATTTTTTTGTGAAGAAGAGTCCCCATGGATCCCACTTGTCCAGCTGTGCCGACGTTGAAACCCAGATGAAGAAGTCGGTGGACTCCCTCTTATGGGGAAGGACGTAGCACGGACGCCCTTCTCAGATGAAGTAGGGAATGGTCTGATAGGCTCGGTAAGTGGGCTGCCAACATAATCTGTAATGATCTCTGAGGGAAAAGATACAAAAGCATCCAGGTTGAAATCAGACAGATCTTTACGATAAGTCAAAGATACAGAAACGGCACCTTGTTGGGTGTCAATTGGAATGAAATTATGTCTCTTCATCAACTCATCCTCCACCCTTGAAAATGGAATAGCGTACGTACAGACCTTGTAATTGATATCAAAATCACAATTCTGACTTGAACCTCGTTTACGAAAAGCCTTATATGCCGGAAGGAGTCTCAACATTGAATAAATGGAGCGTAAGAGTAATATTGATTTCTTGTATGTCTTCTTGTAAAAGGCTTCGCTGATTGGATGAGCTACTGACCTTCGATGCTCGTGCTGAATAACCCACCTCTCTATAACTGTGTCTGTTACCATCTCCGACCCTAAAGTAGTAATTGAACTATGCTCCAATGAAGACTTTAGTGATTCTTGAACGAGAATAATATCAATAACCATGGGTTCCATAAAACTTCGATTCCAGAAACTCAAGTTATCCATGGCTGAAGGACGATCTCCTAATACCAAATTGAACCATTTATCACTCTTTTTTACTTCCCCATAGCGACTAGATGGCCGAATGGCAGGAACCCTCGAATCCAATATCATGTGTAAGCTTTTCAAGAAAAACTGATTAAGTATTTGTTCCAACCTCCCATTTTCCCCTCGAGGATAACTGTGTAAATCCATTTGTTTAAGTAAAAGCAAACTTTACATCAATTTTCCAATTTGAACTATACAATGAATCTGGGCATCCAACTCTTTTCCACAATTGGGAATCTTACCCAAATCTTGATTTTCAAAGCAAAACAATTCCGGGTTTGCCCCCAATTTTTTCTATTTCATCTACAGTTTTTCTCTGTACAAAACTGGTAATCTACCTAACAAAAGCTCCTTAAAAAACCGATGTGTGTATACCTGAAAATACACCCATTAAAATACAATTAAAGCAAGAAACTTACCTTAACAAGATCATATAGTGATGCAATTACAACGCACAAAATATGAACATGTGCTATATTTATGATTTCATGCAACACAAAATACTATAATATATGCGATGTATTCAAGAAATATGCACGTTAAAATTTACCAGACAAAAAAAACGAGAAAATAATTAAATATGAAAATACAGATCGAAGATTCTTGCATTTGAAATCATTGAGAAGAACCCGTGATTAATTTCATATCCCACTAGCCGATTGAACAGAAATACTATCAAACAAGAAAGAATGACAAGATTCACTAAATTTACACCGCTTTTATTATAATAGACTGAAAATAATCGAGATTATAAGCAAAAGAACTTACTTGGAAGAGTAGATTTTCTCGAAGAAAAAAAGGGAGGCGTGAGATCAGAAGGGATGAGGATTTAGATAGTTTTAGAGAGAGATTGCGTAAATGCAGATTGCAGAGAAAGACAAAGGCTCATTCTTATAGTTGATAGTCTAGAGATAATTGAGATTAATTAATAAGGTTTTTACAATTGGTAAAATTAAATGTTTCTAAATCTGGGTCTAGGTATACAAATTGAGCCTGCAAAAAGATAAATTTGTTAGGTTTATTCTATTCATTAATCATTGATATGTTCCATTTCTATTTTTATTCCTTTGTGGATGTGCCCATTATTGCCTTGCTTGGAGTCCCTTTTTGGCTATCTCCATCGGATTGTTTTGTAGGGAAGGCAACTAAGTGGGGATGGGACGAATCGATCATTTTTACCTCCGTCTCGTTGAGTATTTTTGTCACCATACTCAATTTCCATACTCAATTAAAGTAGGACGGATTGGGGCGGGGCGGGGCTCCTACCCCATTTTTTTCTTTTTTATTTATTTTATTTTTTGTTTTATTTTTTTATATCTTTAATTAGTAAATATTATTAGTTTTTTTTTTAATTTGTTAAGAACAACTTATATTCTCTTTAAAAATGATGATAATTTTTTTTTATTTGATAAAAAAATTTAAATTTAAAATTAACGTTAAACGGGACCGGTAGCGTGGTGGGGATTGTGTTTTCTGTACCCACCCCGTACTCGTTTCGGGACAATGACCCTGTTGGGGTAATTTTAGCCATATTCGAGACAAGGTCTCACGGGTATCGGGTTGAATTGATTTTTTTTGTCGTCCCTATTTTTTGGGGTGACTAGAGCTTGTTTGGCCCTTTTTAGGAAATTATGTATTACGTGTAATATTATATTATTTAAAAATATATAATTGAAAAGAAGATATTGAAAAATGTAATAAAATTTTAATGGAGGCTAAACATGGGCTAAGTTTAGTACACAATATAAAATAGTATCATAAATAATATATATATATATATAGAGAGAGAGTGAGAGAGAGAAGATGTTTTACACCATATTTGATTTTCATTCTTCTAAAATACATTTTTTTTTTCAACCAAATATTTTTTAATAAATTAATATTACATGCAAATTCAAAATTTTTTCTCATATTTTTAACCACATATTTTTCATTAAAATACTATTTAAAATATATTATTTAAAGAATAACGTGGATCAAACAGGGTTTTAGAAAGCAAATCTTTTTCATTTAGATCTAGCTAGTAGTATAACTTCTATTGAATTGAAACCTCCTTTTGAGAATGTGTGCTAAGTGAATAAAATTTGAAGCATAACTTTTTTAATTGGTTCATATTCTACCGTCGCACGTTTGCAATTATTTTCATCAAAACAGCTAAAACTCCTCCTTTCAACCTTCCGAAGCTAGACATGTGTTACAATAAAAAAATTTACGTCCAAACAAATCATACCCGTGTAATTTTGAATCCGAAAATTTACATGGGGTATGACTTTTTTGAATATAAAATTTCGAAAATTTTTGATGTCATATTCCATATAAAATTTCCTAATAAAATGATGAAAATTACATTGAGAAATTTGTATCGCAAAAATAATAAATGTTAATGAAATAATTGATTTTTTTTAATGTGATTTAGACATCTTTCTTTAAAACTCACGTTTAACGTATTTTTATTTATTTTCGATATCTGTTTGAACTATTCGATATGCACATAATGTAGTTCTCGAAATAAACTTTGAGGTGATATAAACAATTTGTAAATTTGATTAGTGTACGATCGTCGGAGAATTTTTAAAATTANGTCTTTCTTTAAGACTCACATTTAACGTATTTTTAATTATTTTCGATATTTGTTTGGACTATTCGATATGCCCATAATGTAGTTCTCGAAATAAGTTTTGAGATAACATAAATAATTTGTAGATTCGATTGGCGTATGATCGTCGGAGAATTTTTAAAATTAGTATGTTATCGAAATTCAAATTTATTGTGATTTTGGCCCCCTATTTTGTGGATATTAAAATCAAATTTTTAGTAAATTTTGATAAAAATTAAATAGTTATGGATTCCATGAAATATGTTATTAAAAATAATTGTTAACTTTGATTTAGATTAAAATTTCAATTTCAATCGATACCAAACATGACTTTATAAAAATAAAAAAAAAAATCTTAAAAGTTGGGGGCGTGACCCCCACCTAGTTCCGCCCCTGATTTTAAACACGATATTTGTCATTTTATTATAATTGTATTATACAATTTAACTTGTTAAATAGGACGTGATCATCTTGATCTTTCTATTACATTTTTCATTTTGATATTCACATTCTAATGTGTTGAGATAAGAAGGAATCTTCACAAAATCAAAGTTTCTTTTGTTAAGCAATTAAAGGCCGCGCCTAGGATTAATTCGTTGTCACGGCTTCCTTTTTATTCCAAGGACTTAATTCTTTGGATATTATTTGTCGGAAAATTTGTTGTTTTCTAAATTATTAATGGGATAATAATTATTAATTCCGTACTTATTTGATGTGCTAACCCTTTAATAAATATTTATGATAAAATGTTAAATAATCTTTTAATTAATCCTTATTTGAAATGCATAGTTAATCAAGACTGAAAATAATTAAGAAAAAGAAATAGAGTTTACTTTTATTCAATACAATGTACCATGATAAATGTTGTCAAACATTATAGTATAACATAAACGTAATTGATAAAAATTGAATAAAGGACAAATTCCATCGGAAGAAGGCAAATCGGACTTCTCTTTCGTGTTCGTAAATGAGAAAAAGACAACTGAAAAGGTAGTTGTTTTATTCTAAAAGTGCAGATAAATTTTGTTGTTAATAGAAACAAAAATATAAATTGAATGTATGTACGAGTCCATTCATATGACCAAAGAGATGTTAATCTAGTACACTACGAGAATTATGTATCTTATTAAATACACGGTGAGTTAATTTTGAGTGCGGTTTTGCCTATAAATCTGGTTATTGTGTATAGGGGTGGACATAAGTTGGGTTGAGTCGGTTTTTGTCTCAACCCAAACTCAACCCAACATGATCGGTTTGATCATAATTTAACCCAACCCAACCCGTTTAAATGTTGAAATCCAACCCAATCAAGTATCGGTCGGGTTGGGTCGGGTTGGGACAACTTGTCAATAAAGACTAAAGTAAACGGGTAGGGTTAGACGGATCTATAATTGACTCATGACTTATATTATATTTGATCTCCATAGTTGCAATGAACAAAAAAATATGAATTATTTTGGCACTTCATGCCCGAAAATGTTAAGTGGATAGATTGATATTAAATTATATGAACTCAAGAAAAAAAATTTTGTTTAATGTGTATTTGCTTATACTAATTTTTCGTAAAATGCATTATATCCAAGTCTTATAATATTATTCTAAGAGTTTCCAAACAATATCATAACACTTGTAAAGTTCATAAATATAGTCGGGTTGGGTTGTGCGAGTTTATTCAACTTTTAAGAGTTAACCCATAACCCAACTAAATCCAACCCGTCTATACACGCAACCCATGTAAAAACAATAAAAAATCAACTCAAACCAGTCGGGTTGGTTCGGTTTGGACGGGTTCGATCGGATTTTGCCCACCCCTAATTGTGTACACTGTCTCGTAAGTTTAACAAGCGTGATATGTTAATTCGAATGTTAACTAGTAGAGAATTGATATACAAGTATGTGTCAAACGATAATACACATCTTTCATATTAAAAAATGCATTTTAATAAAATATGAACACACTTGCTTGTCAATTTCCAATAATTTTAGCGTTCAAGTCAACATATTATGTTGCTTAGGCTGATTTGACAGACAAAGTGAACAAATGTGCAAGTTGGGTTACCCTAGCTCTTGGAGGTTGTGTGAAGAAACAGAGTGACTCAATTTTGTCCAAACAATATCATAACACTTGTAAAGTTCATAAATATAGTCGGGTTGGGTTGGGCGAGTTTATTCAATTTTTAAGAGTTAACCCATAACCCAACTAAATCCAACCCGTCTATACACCCAACACACCCAACCCATGTAAAAACAATAAAAAATCAACCCAAACCAGTCGGGTTGGTTCGGTTTAGACGGGTTCGATCGGATTTTGCCCACCCCTAATTGTGTACACTGTCTCGTAAGTTTAACAAGCGTGATATATTAATTCGAATGTTAACTAGTAGAGAATTGATATACAAGTATGTGTCAAACGATAATACACCTCTTTCATATTAAAAAATGCATTTTAATAAAATATGAACACACTTGCTTGTCAATTTCCAATAATTTTAGCGTTCAAGTCAACATATTATGTTGCTTAGGCTGATTTGATAGACAAAGTCTTGTTTACACGTTCAACCCAATGGGTCATTGTATCAAATTTAAAATGAGTGATACATCTTCACGAAAATGAAAGTTGGGTGACCTGATTACGCCAAATTAGATATGAGTGACCCGAATACAACTCCACCTAAAGTTGGTGTGATTTGAAGTGTTGTTAATGATGACATCCCACAATATTACAGATGAAACAACTAAACAACATTTAATCATATTAGCAATCAACCATGTATCTCCATATTATATCTTTTTTTTGAAAAATCTCTCGATTGTGGCTTGAGGACTGGGGGTGGAGGGAGAGGGGGGCTGGGATGACCCCCAATCTAGAAGCAAATTCATGGTGAAAAACTAAAAAGAATAAAATTAGCACGACCCAAAAATTAATTCTCTAGCCCAGAAGCAAATTCATGATGAAAAATTTAAAAGAATAAAATGTGCCCAACCCAAAAATTAATTTTAGCACAACTAACTTCATTTTCAACCCAAGTCTAATGTTCAATAATTCAAATTTAGTTTAAAACTCTACAACAATTACATATTTATTTTATTCATATTCATTATACACAAATAACTCGTTTCCAAATTAAATATTTTATTTCACACACATATATATAAAAAAGTTTAAAAAGTTCACTTATAATCAAATTAGTTTATTATATAACAAATAATTTGTATCGAACAACTTAAAATGTCAAATGTTTGACTAA
>CAIGRP010023227.1:0-13037 GCA_903798385.1 Fraxinus cuspidata | reverse complement strand
TTTGCCTCCACTCCGACTGCTCTTCCATCCATGGTTTCGCCGCCTCACGCTTGACCATCTCCACCCGCTAGCTAAACCAGCACCATATTTCTCTCACTTATGTCAATTTTAACTTGTATGCTTTGCACATGTAGAAAATGAACTCGCCCCCATTTCACGAGTTTGTGAATACAATTAGTTCAAATGTTATTGACCTAGATGATTGAAATATTGACATTTTTTGTTGGAGAATTTTATCCTTTCGAGACCTAGTCCATGGAGAAAAAAATGACATCAAATTGAAGAACAAATACATATTTTAAACTCCACAGACATCCTCCAGAGGGTTAGTCGTGCATTTCTCCATCCCATCTTCTTTTCAATCACATGAGGCCTTATGTTATAATACACCATATTGTTTTATTTCTTACAATAGAAGTATAAGAATTATGAATATTGTCAAGGTGTCCTGTTTTATGAAACGCAGAGTTGTTTTTAATCTACAATCGTTTATGTTTGTCAAGGTGTCATGTGTTATGGAATTATGAATCGTTTATGTTATGGAAACACATTTCGTTTATGTTTGTCTACTTTGTAGTTCATATGATAATTTTGATGGTTGTTCAGTGTTTTTCTCTTTGAATTGTGATTTAGTTCACTGTGATTGTGTGAATTTTTATACCGAATTATCTTTTGCTTGCGTTGACATTGCTTTGTGGTTTATTCCCATCGTAGAATGGTCAAAAGAAATTCTGAAATTTGTCGTAGTTGTAGATCTAAAAACCACTTTTTTGCTGAACGCCCACGAAAACCCCAATGTCCCTCATGCAAGCATGTATTTGAAAAGTGCTTCATGGTGGAGGAGACTGCCAATAAAAGGTGATTATTTCTTTATTACGGTGATAATTGTGGTTTTTGGGACGAGCTATCAAAGAAAAATCAAGCGATCAATCCTCTAGCTGTAGCACTCTCTCAATTAACCATGTGACGAACGAAAGAGTTGGCGATATGTCACACATGTTCCAATCTCGCATTCGCTTCAACAATGAAGTAGACCTTCAATTTCGGTGAACGTGATGATAAGTAAAGCAAAAGGTAGTGTGAAATAGAGTGCAAAAGGGAAGGGTTCGACTTGATTAGTAGTTATTAATCGAATGAGTTATTATATGAACTTCTGTATATGTAGGATTATTATGACCGAATCTATGTGAACTATTTTTATAAATGTGAACGGGTTGTATTGCATCATTTGGAGCCTTATTGAGACAACATGAGTCTATTTTTCCTTCATATGATAATCAATTTTCTCTTAATCAATTTGCGTGAGCTCGCAGTTTGTAGGAACTTGTTAAATGCAGCAGAGTTCGCTTAGTATTCAATAATGAATAATGAACCGATTAAACATGTAATTGCAATGATCATTTTAAATTGGAGTAACTAGTTCTCTTTCAAGCGTTCAACAAAATGACTTGATTACGACCCTTCAAGGTTGTTAGCCTCATATAACTCCGACATATCACAATTCAAAGCAACATAAAGTTGATAATAAAAGAAATACTCTAATCCCATATTATTTTATATAACGAACTAGATAAATAAGAATTTAAAATTACTATTGAATATGTCCAAAGCCACAAGTATTTAAAAAAAATAAATCAAACAAGTCCCAAAAAACTGAAGTTCTCATACCAAAAAAAAAAAGATTACAAAAAGAAAATGAGAATATTATTATATAAAGTTGATACACTATTCCTCGCCGTTGGTGGTGAAAATGAAATTGACCCTCTTATGAACCTTCTATTATCTGCATGGATGGACAATGACAAAGTTCAAGCATAAACCAACATCGCTTGCATGAGCCACCTTGGTCCGATAAGTGCAGATAGTAGTACGACATTGCTTGACCTATAATACACCGAGAATATTAATAGTTACATACGTGAAATAACTATACATCTGAAGTTTAAATGTCATCCAATGTTCTTACCTTACAAACTATATATCATCGTGGTATCCAAACTTCTCAAGTAACTTCTTCAAAATGTACCACAAACACCATCTATGCCATTTGTTTGGAAAAAACGATCTGAATTGCATTTTACATTGCCCTGTCTTGATTGGTAATTATTCCCTGCAGTTCTTGACCATGCATACATTGAAGCTATGTTCTGAACAACCACACAAAAGTATCTGTCTTTGTTCGATATCGAATCAAAATCGAGCAATGTTGATTGTCTTCGATGATTGATGCCAACAAAAGGGGTGAAAGGTACGTCATACTTGTTTGTGAGGTAAGTGGTATCGAATGTAACAACATCGCCAAACTCCTTATACGCTTGCCTACAACAATTATTAGCCCAAAAACATTCTTTAGTTGTGAATCGTCATCTAAATCCATGCTAGAGTAAAATCCTGAGCACTGTACTTGCATTTTTGAAAAGTATGAATGTATTGTTGCGGCATTTCTTTCTCCAAGTCTTAATCGTCTCACTTTTTCAATGTAATTTCGACAATCCTTTTCCACGTAACTCATGTTCTCATTGTCATTCATAATTGCAGAATTGTAACTTTTATGCATTTTTGCCAAATCATTCACTTGTAGCTTGCATTTCACATGCGTACTCAATTCTCAGTTGCATAGAAATAACCTAGACTTCGAAGGGTTAGTTTCATGATTGTCATCGAGGTGAACCGTGTTAATTCTACAGGCTCTATAAATAACTGCATATGTAGAGATTCTATCTTTATTGCTTATGTCAATGTTTTTTTTTTTTTGCTGCTTCAAAGATTCGCTAGTATTACCCATTCTTCGACCTTTACCACTACATGTCAATGTCATATATCACAACTCTCCACCGTCTCCCCTTTTCGAATTTCTTTTCTTAACTGAAAAACAACGACATACGCATATTTTTTTCTAATTGCTTCTAATAATTTATGTGGGATTCATTTGCCTTTTTTTTAAATTGGGACTATGGTTGCAATCAGCGACAGATCCAGCACCAGCGATCGCGCGTGCTGGATTCGCCGGGAACAGTTTTTTTTTTTTTTTTGTTGACAATGAATAAGCTTTTAGGTTATATAGCTGGTATTTATTTTCAAACATTTCTTGTAGCTCAGTTAGTTAGAACTCGCATGTTCATATGGAAAGTCCCGGTTTCGAATCCCATCCCAACCGAATAATTGTGAAATATTTTTAGTTTTACAATTTTTACTAAAATCAATGGAATAGAGAAGGGATTCGAACTTGTGAGCTCTCCTTTGGATTATTGAAGCTTGATCGCTATGGCACTTGTTGAATTTGACACTAAATTTACTAGAATAATATATGTTACATTTTGAGGTTTTAATCCAACTGTAAAAATTCGAATCCATGCTCTTCCTTTGAATTATACAAAACTTTGCCACGATATCATTTAGTGAATATTGTTAATTTGTACAACATAATTATATATGTTTAGTTTGAACAAAATAATTGTTATATTTAAATTTTAGACCTTGTTTGATTCTTTTTTTTTTTAAACAAAGTCTAAAATTAAATACATTCCACCTATTCTCCTTTTTAAAATAATATTAAATGCAAATTCAAAACTTTCCTTTATTTTTAACCACCCATTCTCCATCAAATAAGCATTCCCAAATACTCTTTTTTTTTTTTTGTAAAAAATGGCATCAAATGGGGCTCTTATTATTTTATTGCTGCCAACGGTCTACGATCAATGGTCACCCCTGCGGATTCAAAATCCTAGATCCGCCACTAGTTGCAATTAGTTTTTTCGTTTTGTTTTTGTTTTATTTAAAGAGAATGGTATATTCATCATTTTACAAAATTTAATTGAGAAAATAAATGAAAATGATCTTTTGCGCAATGAAATGTGGAAATAAGTGTAAAAATGCCAAAAAAAAAAAAATGAAAGGTAGGGAAATTTTCCACAATAATAGTGGAAGGTGGGGGGACATTACGTGCTAATTTCCTTAAACCAAAATTCAACTGCTTGTTGGTTTGGTGGATAACTCATAAATAACCATATCATTATTTCTATTCAGTTACTTTTTCTAATTAGCAGCTCCAATATCAGCACTTTGGATAAAGTAATAACACCAAAGACAATGGTAATTGTAAGAAAACTTATATCTCTCTGTCATTGGAAAAGTGGGCAAGGTGTACGCAATATAAGTCCAAAATGAAAATATGTCATCATGTTCAAAAGATGTGCATAAAGAAGTGAGGAATGAAGATGAGATGTTATATATATGTGACTCGAAATTCTATGAAATGAAGAAGAGGACTTTACCTAATACTTGTATAGAAGTAATTCTCTGCTTTGGATCATTTGTCACCATTCTGCGAACAAGGAAAGTTAGTTAATGTACAGTGGTTGATTCAAGGCGTCACGGATTTGAGTTGTTTTCTAGCTGTTGTGTTTTTAAGGTAAGAGAATACTTGGATGTGATTAGAAGTTATGTAACTACTACTTTCCAGAAATTAAGTTTTTTAGTCAAAGAAAAGTATATTTGCTAAACCATAATTGCATAGAAAAAACATATATTTGCATTTACTTGTTTTTTTTATCTAATGTATCTTTGTGTTTTCAGTGTTAAATAGTGTCTTTTCATACAATGAACAAAGAGTGGCTACACTTATCAAGGTTATTATCTAAAATCAGATATTACAGATCTAGATATCAATTGAAAACATTTAATGTATAATGATCATAAAGTTTAACTTGTAGATTTCCAGAACAATATAGAGATGAGCCAATAATTTTGTTGAACGAGCTCGTGAAAATTGCAATTCAGAAATGATAGTATGCCATTGTGTTAAGTATAGGAATCTAATGCATCACCATTATGATATAGTCTATGAACATTTGGTCATTAAGGGTATGGATCCTACATACTGTGTCTGGGTATTTTATGGAGAACAACCAAGTGAAGCAAATTTGCTCGACGTAGAAATGCCTAAGTCACATAGACTGTTTAAGGATTTCCATGCACAACATGATGTGGATCCTGAAAATGTAAGATATGAACTAGTGAAAGAGATTGAAAGTTTAGTTGATGATGCTGAAATGAATTTATATCTTGGTTGTAGGGCGTTCAAGAAGATATCAGCTTCTATTGCCGTGTTTAAGCATAAAGCTTCTTATGGTTTATCGGACAGTGGTTTTGATGAACTCATAAATCTTGTTTGAGACATGTTGCCAGAGAATAACATACTTCCAAACTCATTTTATGAGATGAAAAAACTTGTCTATACATTTGATCTTGGCTATGAGAAGATACATGCTTGCATGAATGATTGTTGTCTATATAAAAAGGAGCTTGAACAAGCTGAATTATGCCCAAAATGTGGTTTCTAAAGATGGAAAGTTAACCAATAGACTAATAAAATTTAGAAAAAAAATCCAGCAAAAGTGACGTAGGACAGCTAGCGTTGGAGTTTGAAGAAATGGTCATAACTTTCTGCGCCAGTGTCAGAATTTCTATCATAATATGTTTTCGGAAAGGCCTTTAAGTGCTCCATACCGTCCCAACCTGGGGATACCCTGGTTGACATCGTTTCCAGCCTCAAATTCACAGTTTAAGGCACGTTGGCGGGCGTTTGAAGTTTTTCGTCTTTTTTTGTTATTTTAGGCGTTTTATTTATTATCAATTATTATATGTCTATTTTGGAATTTTTGCTTAAATTAGGGTTTTCAGAGCCTATTTAAAGGCTTTTTGTTTTCAGAATAAAACATTATTCATTTGGTTGTTAATATTTTTTCTGGAGGATTCCGGTTACAAACTTCCGTTCTGCGTCAAAAAGTGTTGCATTTTTTTTTATAATACCAAGATTTAAGTGGATGTTTGGAATAGAAGAGATGGAAACACAACTAAGATGGCACTCAAATAATAAAAGTTTAGACGTTAAAATTAGACATCTAATTGATTCATTGAGTTAGGAAATGATTAACAAAAGGTGGCCACATTTTGCATTAGATCCTCGAAATATTAGGTTAGGTCTTGCTACTGATGGATTTAATCCTTTCAAAGATCTTAGTTCTAAATATAGTTTTTGGCTAGTAATATTAACTATATATAACTTCCCTCCCTCATTATGCATGTCAAAGGAAAGTTTGATGCAGAGTTTATTGGTTTTAGGACCAAAGCAGTTAGGTAATGACATAGATGTTTATTTGGTACCACTTGTAGACGACTTAATGTTGTTATGGAGCGATGGAGTTGAGATGTATGATGCAATCACAAAGTCTACATTCAATTTAAAAGCTATTTTGATTTGGACAATACATGACTTTCCTGCATATGGAAATATATCTGGATGGCCCATCAAGGAAAAATTGCATGCCCTATTGTTGTGAAGATACATGTTCACTATGGTTGAAGCATGGTAAGAAGTTTGCGTACATGGGGCATATAAGATTTCTTGCCTTTAATCATCCATTTCGCATGAAAAGGAGCTGGTTTAATAGATATATTGAAATTGGTATTAGGCTAAAGATAAAAAAAAAATGGTGAAGAAGATACCATTGACG
Organism: Fraxinus cuspidata; assembly: GCA_903798385.1. Lineage (NCBI taxonomy): Eukaryota > Viridiplantae > Streptophyta > Magnoliopsida > Lamiales > Oleaceae > Fraxinus > Fraxinus cuspidata. The sequence continues at coordinate 6,522 of CAIGRP010023227.1, read as the reverse complement.
TTGATAAAATTACAAATGATTGGGGAAAAATGGTAAGCAAAAGAGGAAAAAGAATACAACTTAATCTAATGTAACGTTGAAGAAAAGTCTATATTTTTCGATCTACCATATTGGAAGGTAACTATTGTAATATTTAATACTCTACTTGCATGTAGAAATCATGACACCATTGATGTTTGATTTGCAGACTTTAATTGTATGTCATAATTTGGATGTGATGAATGTGGAGAAAAATATTTGTGATAGTAGCATTAGTACACTTTTGGATATCAAAGGACAATCTAAAGATTACATTAACTCTCATAAGGACTTGGAAGCTATGAACATTAGGCAGGTTTACATCATTAGAGTAGAGAAAATAAATTTTACCTACCTATTACTCCTTACACCTTATCATAAGCAGAAAGACAAATGTTTTGCAAAAGACTTGCTAACTTGAGACTACTGTTATAAATACCACATCACTTTAAATTCAATTTCATATTGAAGAGCATTCAAGTGAGATATTTTTGAGCAAAATTGTACTAACTTATCATCTCATTTGTTACTATAAAATCATTTTAGCTTTGAAATTTTTTTTGATAAAATTAACTTTTGAAAATCATTCTACACATCAAAGTTTTTTCATGCCTAACACTTGAGCTTCATTCATTGCCATTTATTAAAATGTAAGCCTATTTCTCTTTCGATACTTAATTGTGATCATATCATTTATTAAAAGTGATGTTTCAATTTGTAAAATTAAATTTCTTTAAACTTGTGGGTCGTGTTGAGGTCCAGTAAAGCTCAACATTGTATAAGGATCGGTGCTCCTTATTTGTAAGTCACCAAAAGCTTTGTAAAGGGTTAGACTGTACCATAAGTCAATCAACATAGTGAAATTGGTCTTGCTCATGTCGGAGAGCTTGGTAACGGAGGACGTAGAACAATGAGTGGGATTGAACCTCCATAATTATACAATTTGCATTCTCTATCCTTCCTTACTTATTGCTTTCATATTCGTGCTTATTATTTGAATTAATCTATCTAATTATTACGTGCTTAATTATAGATCAATTTTTCAAAAAAGTTTTAAAAACCAATTCACATTCCTCTTGGTTAGCTATTCTTGGGCTATTAAATTCATGCCAAAAAAAAAAAAAAAACAACTTACATGTAGGAAAATATATAAGAATGGCATCTGGGGGTCTTTGAATCACTGGGTCAGGACTCATTCGTCTTGTGGTTGAGCTGGGAACCGAGAACTCCAAGAAGCATAAATCAAACTACATGGTGTGCTTTTCCTATTGCTTCTGCTGAAATGAAAATACTGATTACAACTAACATTTATCACAACCCAAGGGGGATATTGAATGGAAGAAGTGAATAAATCAAAATAAGCAAAGAGAACACCAATTGCTACCAAAATTATATTGAATGGAAAGGAGAGTATTGCATTCCATACGGAAATTAACAGATACGTATAAACCCATAGCTTTAGGGAATTTTATTGACCTATAGAAAAAATGGCTGCCTTCTAAAATATCATCTATACTGTTCACGGCATATTTCACACATGGCATTTCTGGTTGACTTAAAACATGCCAAACAAGTTGCAATAGAGCTAAAATTATTGCAGTGGAAACATCATCGCAGTAAAATAAGATCTTTCGCTGATGTCATAATTGTACGGAAAAACCAAAGTAGGTATCTGGTATTACATCCTTATAAATATTTTGAGCCATCAGATATAAAAGAAATCTTATTTACTTTCAACTGGACTTTTTAAGCTTAGCCAAACATGCACTAAAACCACAAGAATTAGGAAGGGTGTATCCTAATGCACCAACTGAGAAGGAATAACTTGGAAGACATTACTTGTATTTTATCCTAATCTTTTGGCTTGGAACTTGTTAACATTAACATGTAATTATACAGGCTCCCATAGCAATAACATTTTTTGTTCGAACAATTGGTCACATAATCTCACAAAAGGGAGGGCCATTTTCATTATTATTGTTCCAACTGTTGAAATTTAAATTTGCGACTCAATCTTGGTACTAGTCCATAATGATCAAAGTCGCATCGTTATCCTATTAGTGAAGAAAATTCAATTTTAGAAGTTCTATAGTTCAGCCCAGAAGAATGGCCAAATGAGATGAGAGAGAAATAACTTTATCAACAGTCATAGCTAATCTGATTGAGAAGATGCCATGTCCAACTCTGAGAAAAAGGCTCCTTTACAATTGGCATAGTTCGAAGATGACCATTCCATTGAAAATACTATGATTAGGGCTGTATATATATTCCACAACTTGTTGGCTCTTCATACAATTAGAAAGCATTAGATTTTGATTGAGAGCGTCAAATTTTGTAACAACAATCCCTTGTTTCGTTCTAATGAATTTTCCTTATTTCTGTGGATTTTATTCATGTTTTCACGTAAAATCTTGTATTTAGTGTTTGGATATATTTTCATATTGTCATATTATCTCGTTATTCTCTAGCAAACTCGTATTAGAGTGAGGTTGATCTTCTGCTATAATAATAATGAAATATGATATACCACTTTTAGATCACAACATGAGGTTTTCGTTATGACATGTGAAGATGTGAGCCATGATCGCATAGATGGATTTGAATGATCCCCTGTTAGGGTTTTATAAAATGCTTTCTACTTAGACGTAGGGGGAAAAACAATGTAGGAATCAAAAAGCTCTGTCACAAATTCATCTCCATCTTTGAAATTAAATTATTCGGGATGTTCTTAAGGAGAAAAGTGCCACTGCGTTGTGGTTGAAATTGGAGTAGCTTTGCATGACAAAGAGCTGAACTCAAAAAATTTTGATTGTAAAACTCGAAGTGTTGCCAAATTCTTTCTTTTATTATTATTATTATTATTATTATTATTATTATTATTATTATATAAATCCTAGTTTTTGAGAAAATAACGTTGATCTTTGTAACTTAAAGGGGAATCAACTCAATAATTAAAGGAATAGCTTCACATAATATCTAGATAACATAACTTAAACGTCAATTTGAACAAAATATCAATACATGAAGGTCAAAACTACCAGGAAATGTGCAAAATACTAAACTTTAAAATATTATCAAGATAAAAATCTATCCATGAATATGCTTAAGATTTTACATGGGAACACATGAGCATCCACTTGTCCAATCTTCCATGTGTCCAGCACGATCCGTTCTAATATGAAATTTTTGTAAGGGTGGATATTAAAAAAAACTAAGTAAGATATTACAATATTCATATTCAACATAATATAACTCAAATAATTCATACCTGACATTCTTAAAGTTAGAGCAACTAGTCGCCATAACAGATAGGTCAAGAAATTTATTTAGAATTTGACGCCTGGAAGGATTTACATAATTGGACCTGATGGTCTATTCTTAAAGATTTAACATAAAATTGACCGGAGGCCTTAAGATGTTAAATATAATCATATAAAAAGATATAATGGAGAAATTAGAATTTATCCACTTCATCTTATGTACCCTACCTTAAATTAAAATTTGAAAATAATAGGAAAATTGGGAAAAAATTATTTTTATTAAATAGCAATGAAGACTTAAATTTAATTGTTAGAAATAAAAACAATTTGTTTGCTATAATCAAAATACAAGATCAACCATATGTCAACAATTTCTCACTTTTTGATTATGACAAACAAGATGATTTCCAGAATTGGATGAGCAATACATATCAATTTATCATGCAATTTGCATTCTCCCTATCTTTTACAAATTGATAACCATACATTTAAAGCATATAGATGAGTTTCCCCCCTTTTCATATACTTTAAGCATATTATTGTAAAGTCGAATCATGAATAATCATCTCACTCGCATTTCCCCTTTTGGTATAAACAAAAAAATTAAGTCAAAACATCATAAAAGAATTAACAATAGGCAATGATGTCAAAAAACAACAATATAAGTTAAACATAAAGATTGTAGGTAGAAACATTAAGATAATCTAAAATAGCCACAAAATTGAGGACTACAACTCTGGATGAGGAAAATGTGCATAGAAGTGAGCGTAGAAGGAGTTACGCTGAGCTTGCATTTTTGCCTGTTGTGCTTGAATGGCATCCTGTTGAGCTCGTATGATGGCTTGCTGAACCTGCAACTCCTGAAGCATCCCACCAAGGCCATCAACTGAAAATGTAAGAGAATCGATGCGGTCATTGAGAAGATTGTAGTGATTCTCGATAAATGTGAAACCACCAATTGAAGAATGATAAGCACTAGAGGCAGGAATATCATGAGAAGGGTGCGAAACCTGTGGTACATCATCAGCATCATCATTCTCGTCACCTTCAAAAGGTAGAGTCGATGGATCCAATGCAGGGTCGAACCCTTTTGTGTGTGTCACCTATTGACCATGTTTTTTTTTTTTAAAAAACTATTTTCATTCATTTAAGGGTTTGAATGTTGATAGTGTCGATAGGGCGAATTTTAACAAATGTCTCATCGTGTAGTGGAATGTCAAATGTTTAAATTTTTTTGTAAGAAGCATTCCGTAAGGCAAAGATTTATGATGTCACGTGAAATGCACAAGTTTTATGAGACCTAATGCAATAGTTGGAAAATCTAGTTTTTGTCCAACAAGAAAGGAATCGAGGATAAAAAGATAAAAAAAGTTTACCTCATCTCGATGACCCTTTCGAAGAAAAATGACATGTGCAATGATATTTTGTAAAACTTTACAAGGAAGAGTTTGTTGATTTGCACTAAGTTTTACGATGTTTTCAAAATCCTTTCTGGTTACCCGACGACATACCTCAGAAAGGTCATACCCTTTAAAAGTGGGATGAGTTTTATGAATAAAAATTTGAATATCAAAGGGTTCAAGCTCAAGAATATCACGAATGAAAGCTTTGTTGACGGTGATACAAACATTTTTGAGTAAACATGAAATCTTATCCAAGCGAGGAGTAATAACCATAGTTTGATAAAATTCTTTCATAAGGTGAGGATATGCATGTTCTTCTAGAGTAGCTATTGACACCCACCCCATGTTTTTAAAATGCTTTTCGATATGAAATGCAAGTGCTTCAATAGTAAAGTTGGCAAAATCAACAACTTTACCTATTAAAATGGGGAATTTTTCAAATGGGTTGGCTGGCACCTCGGGCTCCATGTCGAATTCTTCGTCGGATGATGGTGGAGGAGATTACCTCACTGTGCTCTTGAGTCTTTTGCTTGCTTTTCTAGACCTGACATTGTAGAAATTTGAGAAGGAAGGAAATGTATGGGTTCAGATTTTTGAAAAAAAATGAGATTTGTTGGATGAAAAATTGAAATTTTTGGAGATAGATGATGTAGAAGTAGTGGGTGTAAACAAAAAGATAGTAAATTGAAGAGTGGAGTGAAGGATTGAGGGATTTAAAGTGAATTTAGAAAGGAATTTGAGAGAAAAGTGGAGAAGAAATGAAAGATTTAGATTTGGTTCGCGAAGTTAGGTTATTTATTCGTGATTTATTGGACGTCCGGTTGACATAGTTAAAATTATCTATCAAACTAGATGGAGTTATCGGACGTCCGGTTTACTTGTCCGGTCTCCCCCCATTTTGAAATAATAAAATATATCAAAAACGGTGCGCATGAAATAATACGATGAAAACATGTAAGCGCATATAGTTATGAATTTAATCATGTACTTCAAATTCATCATTAATGCCTAAACTTCTTCTAATATGTGAGAAACAATCAAGAGCTAGAGGTTTTGTGAAGATATTGGCCAATTAATTTTTCATGTTTACAAATTCTGACACAATATCACCATTTTGAGCATGATCTCTTAGGAAGTAATGTCTAATTTCAATTTGCTTCGTCCTAAAATGTAAAATGAGATTTTTAGACAAGTTTATGGCAAGAGTTTTATTGCACATAATGGATATATGTTCAAAGGATAGGTGATAATCACTAAGAGTTTGTTTCATCCATAGAACTTGTACACAACTACTAGCGGTCGAGATATATTCGACTTCGACGATTGACAATGAAATAGAATTTTGTTTCTTGCTAAACAATTGTACAAGTGCAAAGCTTGAAAATGGTACGTTCTGCTAGTTCTTTACGATCGATCTTGCATTCGGCCCAATCGACATCCGAATAGCTAAGTAGATCAATGTGAGTGTCCTTCCGATACAAAAGCCCTAAAGTTCTAGTGCCACTAAGATATCTAAAGATTCGTTTCACGGCCTTAAGATGAGATTCTTTAGGATTCGATTGAAGTCTAGCACATAGACACACACTAAACATAATATCGGGTCTACTTGGGACTAAGTAAAGAAGGGATCCGATCATGCCTCGATATTTTGTTATATCAACGGACGTACCTTGATTGTCCTTGTCCAATTTTATGGATGTGCTCATAGGGGTGTTCATTGGCTTCAAATCATCCATGTCGAATCTCTTGAGCATATCCAAAATGTACTTTGATTGATGAAGATTTCATCACAAGTTTGCTTAATTGGGAGACCGATTAAGAACTTAAGTTCTCATATCATG
>CAIGRP010023224.1:830-23949 GCA_903798385.1 Fraxinus cuspidata | reverse complement strand
GACCAGATAAGTTAGTTATATCTCATTATACCAACTGAAAATTATAAGAATGATATGAAAATCGTAAACTGTCCTTAACAATATTAATAGATGAGAAGAAAATATGCAGATAAAGATAAAACTAGCTTTCCATCGATAAATTTAGGGTTGGTTTGAGCTCTATTTTTTGAAAATATATATAGATTTTGTAATAGTAATTTATTTAAAAAAAATATATGTGGTTAAAAAATAAGAAAGAATTTTACGTTTACGTGTAAAATTATTTCATTCAGAGAATGTGTGCTTAAAAATAAGTTTGGAGAAAGAAAAACTTATAAAGAACGAAGCTCATACAAGAGCTTAATGAAACGCACACGTGTTGAGAGAAGGAGAGAGGTGACGAAAACATGTGTCGGTAGAATATTGAAGATGATAAGCAATTTTCCCATCAGACAGAGTGCTGAGTTGATACAGATTTTAGTGGGTAGAAATGGTTGAAGGTAGTTGGACTATGCCTTTGAGAAAAAATCATACATACTATTCTACTGAAGGAATTGTCACTTTTGTCCTCCAAAAATGTCATTTTCCCAAGTTTTTCTAGTAAAATATCCAGAGCCCTAATGACAAACATGGTAATCCAATCAAATTCATATTCTTGGACTATCCTTGTCAATGTGTTAGCTGTAATAGTCAGAATAGAAAATGAGCAGCCATGGAAGCTTATTCTTCAAGCACATGCAGGCTGCGTACCAGTTTATAATAAACCCCTTTGCATCCGTACTTCATTTCATTTTCTCAGAATTTACAATATTTTAGGACGAGTCGAGTTTTTTTGTTCAAGAGAGAGACCGAAAATGGAGGAAAATCTTCCTCCTGGATTCAGGTTTCATCCCACAGATGAAGAACTCATCACTTATTATCTTTGTAATAAAGTTTCAGATTTTGGTTTCACTTCTAGGGCTATTACTGATGTTGATCTTAATAAGTGTGAACCTTGGGATCTTCCTGGTATGTCTTTAAATTGTGTTTGATTAATTGCATATCAATAATTATTTCGCAGTTTCGATCCTATAATTTCGTCAAAAATAAAATTCTTTGAATGTTTTTATTATAAAACAAAAACATGAAAGTAGAATCTTGAATAAACAAAAATAAGTCTTACCATATGTATTACAAGAGTCTGTTATTTTTTTCTTTTCTTTATTTCTTTGATGGATAAAAGTTGGACTTTTGTTCAACGTGATGGACAAATGCATTTGGTTTTTCACAATGTTCATATGTCAAAAAAGATTTATTTTTGTTTTTTAATATTTTCTTTATAAAAATAATTAAATTTTTTTTCCCATTTTTCTTTCTTCGAATTGGATGAATTATCAAACGGACCACCGAGCATTTATGGAAAATAAACTCAATGATGGAAATAATGGATAAAATTCCACAATCATAAAATGTAAAGATTTTCTTTCAATTTTTAAAATTATTTAATACTGAACCATATTATCTTAAAGCTTAAGCTATGAAAGAGATGATAAACTATAGTTTATTGAAATTAAGCTTCCAACAATCGTCTTAACGTGCAAAGAACATTCATTATTTTTAAACACATAGATGTTATCTGTGCACAAATTTTATTATCAATGACTGACGACAATGCTTAAACACTGTGATAAAGCAAGTTTTGAAACTCTTGAAAATATAGAACTGTTAGTGAAAGGATAACTCTATTTATTTCAATTAAGTTTTTCAACGACTATAAACCTCAATTTTTATGCAAAAACTTGCCGCAGCCAAAGCCTCCATGGGTGAAAAAGAATGGTATTTCTTCAGCTTGAGAGACCGCAAGTACCCGACTGGATTGAGGACCAATAGAGCTACAGAAGCAGGTTACTGGAAAACAACAGGCAAAGACAGAGAGATTTATGGTGGTGATGTCTTGGTTGGAATGAAGAAAACCCTAGTTTTTTACAGAGGTAGAGCTCCCAAGGGTGAAAAAACCAATTGGGTTATGCATGAATATAGACTAGAAACCAAGCTTGCCTTCAAACCCGCAAAGGTAAATAGTCTAATTAATCTTTATTGCTTTATGCATGGTTAGAAATTATAATTTGCATTGGTGATTATAACATGGGGTGATCCCCATAATATATGAAACTCACTAAGGTAAATATCCACGGTTCTATATTTATACAAGACAATTGTATTATACGATGCAACTTTATTGGAAGAGGTTGAGTCTCTTCCTCTTTCTTGTTCTATTTTCTAACCCCTCAACTTGCAAATTTTGTATTTCATGTGTGTTCTAAATTACAAAGAGAACGATACTTATTAGATGTTATAAATAAGATAATACAAGTTTAAGTGGCCACGCAAGTGATATCAAATAATATGTTCAATTAAATGTAAAGTCCACCTAGACGTGTTAAATACCACTCATCTATATAGTATTACTCAAAAACTATAAAGTGAAAGAATCTTAATAAGGGTGAATGGATGGAAAAAACACACTAGAAAGAAGTGAGGTTCAATCACTCCGTCTCACAATAGTTTGTCCACGACTCTGAGTACATGATTTACGGGATCAAGAAATTTGCACATAAATATATACGTGCAGCCGTAATTACACAATCAAACTATTATAGAAAGAATCCTTGATTTTGAACATGTATATATGTGTTGATTCTCAGGAGGAATGGGCGGTATGTAGAGTCTTCCTGAAGAGTTCAACAGTGAAGAAACCTCAGCAAACACCGGCGTCACCGCAATCCCAAGAATCTCCTTGTGATACAAATGGAATCATCAATGAGCTCGGGGACATCGAATTACCAAACATCACCAACAACATTACCGCCCTACAAAACTACAACGGGCTGGGGTCGGATCCTAACATGAACTGGATTAATGCTGCAGCAAACTCTCTGCAGCCATCACTAACCAGCTGTTGGCCACTGCTAAGTTCCAATCTTTCAATGAATTCTTTGCTTCTTACTGCATTGCAGCTTAGAGGCCATCAGCCGCAGCCCCAAGGAGGCACAAGTGCCGATTACTCATCATTTATCCCACAAGGGATTTCTTCTGAATTTGGAAATATTGATATATTGGCTTCTTCATCTAGGGTTTTAGATTCTGTCCAGCAGCTGCAAACACAAGAACAGCTGCAGTCGTATAATGTGGACTGCCAGAACTTGCTGAAGGTTAATCCAAGTGTCACTACTAACTACCTGTAAACTTTCTTGAATTGTTTAGTACATTGGACTATGCTCAACGGTATTAAGGAATAAAAATTAGTTATAATCTTATCCATTTATAATGTCAAATCAGGGCCAATACTGTATATCAAACACGTCGTCAACATGTATAGTGAATCGCTGTGTGGGCTTCATATATATTGTAACCCAAAGGAGATATGGGCGAAGTTCAATCCCCAAATAAGAATCTTGATTTCTAGTAATATAATAGTGTGGTTAGCTAGCCATGATCTAATAGGGAAAATCCTTAGACTTTCGAATGTATCTCTGATGCTCGATTGCTAGACAAGTAGCGTATAAGGCATTTCTTGAAAATTTCCAGCGTCTAAAATTCAGACTTTCGGTCCATCAAGAAGAAATTAGTGCAAAACCGCTAATAACTTACATGATATACTCAATTATGAAATCTAATAGTTAGATTTGCAGTGTGTTCGATGCATATGGCTCGCAATCAATCCAGACACCAATCACCACCATTCTTCCAACTTATTCTCATGTGTGAAAACACAAGGTGTCTCGGCACCTTGATTACAATTCAGACATCGGAACAATGAGTACGTAGTCTTTGAAAAAACATAAAGTAAACACTGAATATTTCCTAGTTTATATATGTGGATGGTATTAAAGAATTTCTTACGTGGATAAAATCACACATCGAATAAAGATGAAAACATTGACCAACTTATAAGGTATGAATTACTCTTTTCAACAAAATTGACCTTTTAAATTCATATAGTTTATTAAGTTCAAACGAATAATTCGATTTAATTAAGACTCAAAAAAATAAGAACGTGAATTTGAAATCCACAAGATAGTGGCTTACTTGAACAAATCAATTTTGAAATCCGTGTACTCATTTTTTTGAATCTTAATCAAATCGACTTGCTAGTTTGAACTTAATAAATTTTAATAACATATTAAGAATTAGTAATCCATCTTAAAATGTCAACTTATTAAGAAGAATAATCCAAACTCTTATAAGTTAATCTATATTTTCATCTTTATTCTACATGGAATTTTATCCTTAACTTGTATAACGATATCACTACATTGTTATAGCACAATTCTGCATAGTTCTTGCATCGACTGTATACACAAAAAGAGAAGACGAGGTGTCGGAACACGAACAAATATATCCCTAGTTTCTAAGCAATTATAAGATCATGTTTTTTCGTGATTGTTGTGTAAACGAAAAGTGAACCCTTTTATCTCCCGGCAACCCAATAACCTTTAACTTGATGGGCACAGAGATACCGGTACAGAAATAAAAGCAACTGCTCTTTAATAGATTTAAACGTCGCAAAAAATAAGATAACATGAAAAATGCTGCCAAAATCGCTACTTGCATTTGAAACAACAAACCATTTATCAAACTTTGAGCTAATCCCAACTGTAAACAAGTTCAAAATAAACCCAAAACCTCCTCAGAGATGGAAACAAACTCGGGTCAAAACAAGCCTAGTAAAAGAAGCCGAGGACTTTCCCACCAACATTCTTCCTCCTAGCCTCCTCATGGTCCATGATACCAGCAGACGTGGTCAGCACAATGTATCCAAACTGCAAGTTTATCATTACAATTAGGCATACGTCAAGGAAGAAAAACTGAAAATATGACACGGTTTGCTCATCATTTAGTTGACTTAGCTCCATCACTTGGGTAAGAATCATTATTTAGATACTACGTCCATGTACGGCAAATCTTTTGCTTATAAGCTGCAGGTCCAAATAATAAGTGTAACATCCCAAATTTTTACTACTAGTTGTTAGATTTAAATTTAGGACTTAAGTGCGCCATTATTGAAATTTAATAACTTTATTAGTAACTGACATAGTCTAATCACCTTATTGGTTATTGACCAATATAAAGTTATTTTGGAAGTTAGATTAATCATGCTTAAAACATATGTAACTATGCTAATTAGGATGCGTTTGAGCCATATTATTTTGGAAGAGTATTTTAGAGTAGTAGATTGATGGAGAATGTGTAGTTGAAAACGAGTGAAAAGTTATTGATGTGATGGAAAATATTATTTTATTGAAGAATGTGTGGTTAAAATTGAGTAGAAGAATGAGAGTGAAAAAAATAAATTGGCTCCAAAAGGGACTTAATCTTGATTAAGGATGATTCATTCACATTTCAAGCCAATGTAATTGAAAACCACGCAAATCAAGGAACTTGATTTGACCACATACATGATTTACACCAAATTTTAAGCCAAGTTAATTGATTTGACCACATGATTAAATATATTAATTTGACCATTTTAATGACAATACACCATTTATGCATTTACCATCCCTAACATCTAATCATTTACTTTCACTTTTCTACACATGGTCAAAAATTTACCCTATGATTAGAAAACAAATCTAACACTAAACTACCCTCAACAATCATTTATACACTTTCCCTCTCTACCTCTATAACTTTGTATCTCCACTTCTCTGTCTCTTGTCATTTTTATGTTCATACAATTATACAATCACATGTAAATAATCAACCCCACACGCGGCTCAAAGATCTTTTTCCAATAATAAATCCTTTTGTCATTTTAAATTGTCGAGATAAGTTGTGCTTTATGTTTATGGTGGCTAATATTTATGTATGTAATATTTCTATGACTATGTTATGTTAGATCCATGTTACGTAAGTTCTGTTAAGATTGGACTGTAGTTTAGTAGCGCTACGCACGAGAATTTAGCACCACCTAAGTTTAGTCTAATTTTCGTATCTCTATATGGAAGCTATGAATTTTTCGTAAAAATACATATATGAATTCATTATCTACGCACACTTATTGAGAATTATTCTTACTCTATTATGTCTGTACTTTTAAATAATTGACGATTCAAAGCGGTTGGCACGGAGATGGCTTATTATGGCATTTATTCAATAATAAAATTCTTACGTTGTCAAACTATTATTATTTCATTTGATTTTAAATAATTTTAAGATATTCCTTGTTTCAAGTAAAGTATTAAACTCATTATATTATTTGAATTTTAGAAAAAGCATAAATAATTTATATAATTGTATTGAATATCCTCTAAATTTGCTTTATTTTATGATTTAGTGACACTCAAATCGATAAGGATTCGGATCGTTAAAATAAGTGATTAAAAAGTAGCCAAGGTTGTGGATTCTAAAGAAGAGAGATGCTATGGGTACACAATTTTTATCCATAGGGGTTCACATAACACTCACACGAGGTGGGGCCCACATTTTGAGTGTTATGTGAACCATTATGGATAAAAATTATGTACCAATAGACTTATCCTCTAAAGAATATGTGGTTAAAATTATCTCGACCAGCTTACAAAAGCTTAAAATCACGACACCAATTCAAGAGATATTAGCCTTTATTTGACAAAGCATTTTTGAGATTATAAGCTGGTCAAGTTTCATTTTTATTCACACATTTCATTGGACCACAACTTTTAACTATTTTCTAACCATGCATTACATGAGATCCATAACTTACAATCTCAAAAAAATGTCAAAGAGGGGCTTAGTTTAGTACATCATGCATTACTAAAGTTTTCATCTTCCGAAAAGAGTATTAACTCAAAAGGGGCTTTTTGATAATTACCTGCCTAGAAGGAAGCAATCTTGCAGTCCATCCCTCAATTTCCTTCACGCCAACATCAAAACGAGGGCTAATCACACCACATTTGTTCAGCCTTCCATTCAGTTCGACCACAATCTTGCCAGAACGGTGATCATCAACATACTCAAACTCACCAATATAGCCTAAATGTTGTCATTAAAAGTTGAAAACAAATATAAAATCTCACAGAATCATGCATCAAGTCAATTGAGGGTATTAACAGTACATAATGTTGTAAATACCATGCTTTTGCATCACCAGGAGAAACTTGATAATAACTTTGGAAGAAGGTCTTATCATGACCTGGCGCTTCCCCCGTTTCTCTGCATTATACATGCTCTTAAGCGCATCATTCAGCACGCTAACTCTCACCATCTTTGCTTTTAACTTATGCTGTTAATCATATTTAAACAACTCATCAGCATATATATTAAATAAATTATTCAAGCCAGATAAATCCGCAAGAATCACATACTAAGATTCATATTGTCATAAAATGAGAAATAAATGAGTCTAAACAAGATCTCATAAACCAGTCACCAGTCACAAATAAAAATGCAAAATGTCAAGTAATCAGATTGTAGCACTTATGTCTATTCATTCAAATTTAATGAAGAACCCCAAAAATGAAAAGAAAACAGGAAAAAGCATAATTTTGGCCAAATCAAACCAGCCAAATCGGTTAACTTTTAAAGCCAGCTTTAATACACTATTCTATGCATCCAACTGTCAATACCAATACCAACGCATCAGCATATTTCCTTACAGTAAACAAATTATTCTAGCCAAATAAAAAATCCTCAAGAACCACACTAAGATTCACGAATTCATAAAGCGAGAAATAATTGAGTCATAACCAAGAGCTCCTAAACCAGCCACCCATCGCAAAAAAATTCTGAAACCAGACAATTTGTTCAGTACCCTAAAAGGCAAAATTATAGGGCCAATTTTATACGCTAAAATTCTAGAAGAAATAAATTTTCTTACACCACATAACACTAATTACAATCAACAAAATTTCGAAAAATTGCAAAGACAATAAGACTTAAGAAGAACAAGGAAATGTGAGATGGGATTTGAAAGATTCAATTGAACACAATCAAAATCAGAGATAAACAAGTTACTGAAACTGTTAAAAAACTCGTAGCTAAGATACATTTAATTCCAGTAACAAACATTTCAAGAAACACACAAAATGCAGAAACATACAAATACAAACAAAAATGAGCACTCTTTCGGCGTGAATGTCTGCTGCGTACGGAGGCGGAACCGCTTACCAGGAAGCCGATAAAGATCCAAAGAAACCGGTGCTGCTGAGTTTTTGTGGAATGGGGATGAAAAACCCTAGTGATTATGTTAGAGCAAGCTTCAGCTTCATTTACGAAATTGTCCTTGCATATTTAATGAACTTGGGCTATATTTTGGGTCTTGATTAATCAAAGCCCAATGGGCCTTAAGTGTTAACAAAAAATTTAGGGACAATTACATAAATACACTAAAACGTAGTAATAAGTAGGACGGTTTTGAAAAATCATTCTAAGAGAGGGCTTACATAGCTATGTCAACGAGCCGAGCCGAGCCAAGAGCCTGAACTCGAAGCTTGGGCTCGGCTCAAGCTTTTTTGGGTCCGAGCCGAGTAAAAGCTCGGCCGAAAAAATGAGGCTCGGCCCAAACTTTCGGCTCGAGCCTTAGTGGGCCAAGCCGAGCCTGCTCGAATTTTTTTATATATAATAATAATAGCTGCCCTCAGGCAGCTAGCAGCAAGTAGCCTTGTGCAGGTAGCTCTGCCTGCTCAAGTTTTGTTAAAAAAAAAATTTTTATATTAAACGGGCCGGCTCGGGCTTGGGCTCGATTCCACCGAGTCGGGCTTGGCCCAGACTTTTTCCGAGCAAAGTCCGAGCCATCGAGCTTTTTTGTCATCCCTAGGCTTACAACATAATACTGTTAAAATGTTTTAAAACCGTATTAAATACAATTTTTAGTGAATTATCGAAGCCTAATTTACCAGCTCTCTATCTTCTTCACATCTTTCATTAATTCAATTGAAGTAAGTTCTTCAATTTTGACAAAAGGTTGAAAGTTTCCTATCTAATTTCAGGTATTATAATAAATTTTAATTCCTCTTCTTCAATATTAAGATCATTTGATGCTCGTTAATTTTGAAAGTAACAGTCAAAATTAGCAATTTCAAGTTGAACAAGCTCCCACTTAAAAATCTAATCATCTTAATGCATTGTCTATGTCACATTTATGTGAATTTTGTGATTAGGTTTAGTTTGAGCCTTATACTATAAATAATTGGCATTTATGATGTTTCTTATTTGATGCTTTTGTTAGTGTGACTGAAAAATATTTGAAAATAACATTGTTGATTTTAAGAGCAAAATGATTAGGTTAATACATATGAAAAATTTAACTTTGAATCGATTCAATTGAAGCATGCAACGTGTTTGAGAAAATGATAATGTAAAAAAGTGACATTGTTTCACTTTTTTGTTAAAAATGTTACATAATGTCACTTTTTTGAAAATAGGCTTTCAAGCTTTTCAACTAATCGATCAAACTTTGGAGAGCTACTTTTGCTAAAACTCGAGCAATTTCTTAGGATTAACATGATATTTTCGTATTCGTAGCATGCGTGGAATCAATAAATAGTAGACAAAAAGTGATAGTGTCATTTTTGTTTTGATATTGTTTAAAAAAAGTGTCACTTTTTTTAAACAATATCAAACAATATGATAATAAACACGTATAATCAAGTAAGAAAGTATACAAATTCATGTTTTTTTTATTTTTTTTGTTCTTATTTCTAAACCATGCCATGAAGATGTGAAATGCTTTTGGCAAGTTTCTTCACCAAAAAAGTCGTATTATTCTTGAATGCTTGATATTTTAGGAAATCCCAATATGGTGGAAGTGGTATTACTCGGATTCTTCGGTGGCATGGAAAATATACGGGCTTGTGACATCTTAGGTGGACGATAAGAAGGAACTAGTAGAAGTGACTGACCTTGGTGATATTCCATTAAATGATTACTTTAAAAGTTTTCGTTAAATGATTACACTAAGTGTTTCCTAGGTTTTGTTAAAAAAGTGATATTATGTCACTTTTTGTTTAAAAAAAAAAGTGTTGTTCGTCCTGAAATAGACGAACAAGTGTTACTTGTGAAAAATAATGAACATGAATCTATTGTTATTCAGGACAAATGTACGATGAGTATTGAAAATAAGAATGATTTATTTCATTCAAAAACTAATCATTACATAACGGTTAACTAGAAGAATGATGCTCAAGATCCAGAGATTATGGGGCTTTAAGTAGTATCAAATGATTAATGATTACATTTTTCCTCCCTAGCAACTAGAATACTAACATCTAACTGCAGCCAGAATAAGAAGCTCAAAACTAAAGTAACAGATTGCATCTTCTTTTGCGATGCTTCTGGGTATCACTTATAATTGGTGGTCAATATACAAAAGAGAATGTATAAGCATAAGAGAATTTCACGAGCTGTCTCTAGCAACCCGTCCAATGGAGAGTTCCTCATTATCAATTCTATTTACTAAAAGGAATGAATGCAACAGCAGTATCACCAGCAACTGTCTGGCTATTTCCTGCCATTTCTGCAAACAGTATCACCAATATTTGCAAACCTATTTACCCAACTGAAAGTATTAGTTACATGGTCTTTAAGGGGGGAAAAAGAATATAGAAATGGAAATAACAACTTTCAATGGATAATGAGATAACAAAATAACATCCAAGTCATGATCATTCAAATTGGTAAAATGAAACACGGTGAATGCATGTGTCTATCACAAAAGTGACAAACATTAGTAAAGACAAGCTGACTCAAAGTTGACCACTTATGACATTGCAAAATGACATAAAACTGTCATCTACATGCAAATATCAGTCATTATGAATGTATGCGTGTGAATTAATCATTTTTGTAAACATTCAAAAAATGTAACCAAACAAGGGCTCAGTGTTACTTTCACTAAAAAGTGATGTTTAACACTCGAAAAAGTGACAGAAATTCAAAAAGTATCAAACAATAAAAGAAGTGACAAAAATTTCAATAAAAAAAAAGTGACAAACACTCAAAAAAATGACAACTAACAATAAAAAATGTTACCAAAAAATAAAAAAAATGACAATCTCTTATGATAAAGCCTCAACAACAAAACTTGTCACGTTTAGGTCTAAGTAGACCACCACCACTCACTCTCAAAAGTTAAAAATAAGTTATGAATAAACACATAATTTTTCCTTTATATCACAATATCACACAGATGCAAGAAAACAACACAGCTAAATCAATAATCCGCTATAAATTGAAGGAAAATAAGATTTGAAATGGATCCACTATCCAGATGATTGCTAAGGAGTGATGAAAATGACAACACTGCAGAAACTACATTATTTTACAAATAACCATAACCGTATAGTAGCTGATTAGTTGAATGTGTGTTGATCAATCATTCCATACATGGAGAAGTCTTAAAAATGCATTGTGGCTTTTGCACATGCATTATTTGGCTTCTTGTAGGGAAGCTAGTGATTCATAAAGTGTGTAGCAATTCATTTTTTCATAATTTTGCTTTCAAAAGCTATAAGGATTAGTAATCCACGTCCCTTTTGGATGGTATCTTAGTAAATGTAGATTTCATGTGAAAGCTTATGAAGATATTATTAAATACATATCTTGCAACATTAGTTTTAGACCAAATTATCAAAAAATTCTTGTGTATCCCTTTTGCAATGCTGAAACATTTGCCTGAAGTCAATATAAGGGTGTGTCATACAATTATGACTTGAGGTATATGCCATAAGAGAAAGTTAAATTGCTTAGAATTGGAAACGTAGAATTGATCTTTCCTCTAAACTGCCCCATCCCCACTTTTCCTTCTCTTCTTTTGTTTTTCAAGTACCAAAAGACTTGAAAGTAATTTTAGCATAAGATTTGTTCTTCTAGATTCTCAACACCAACATATTATTGCATTAAATAATCCAAATAAGAACAAAAGACATGGACAAACAAAATAGAGACAACAATTATTATAACCTAGAATCAAGCATCACCACCCTCACCAGCTTTCCCAGCAGAAGGATCGTGAGAAACACAGATATGCTGCCCAATATGGCGCTACAAATCAGCCATAACCTTTTGCTCATACTTGGACTTCTCCTCATGGTTAAGCATTGTCAAAGCTCATTTGTCCTTGGCACTATAAACTTGTTTTTCTTTTTCGATATGGATGCATTTATTCTCTAATGCTTACTACCACTCTCACTTGGAGTCGAAGTTGAAATTGAGAACGGAGGTTTCTCTATGTGTTATTGTGGGAGAACAAGGTTTTTTGATTTAGGGGTTTCTCCTTTTTGATTTGGGGCTTTTTTGAGGGTTTGAAGTTTTTGAAGTAATTAATACGGAAATTAGAACTACAATTAGTCTGAAGTGTATTAATCTAATATTTGATTTTTTGGGGAAGGGGACCTAATTTTCCCAAAAATTTAAGGGTTACTTGACATAAAAAATTCCTAACATTTGTCTCTACTAGTCAATGTTGAACATGTGTTGCACATTATTATGAAATGCTCTATAAGTGGTGTAAAAGTAATAATTGAATGTGCAGGAATGTTAATGAATTTACAATTAACACTAGGGAATATATACGCTTGACAATGAATGTTAAATAATTTATTTAATTTTCAGTTAAAATTGGATGTTAATTAGCATACTTGGACGTGAATAATGAAATGTATTATTAAATGTGAAATTGTAATTAACTTATAATTACAATTAATAACACTGAAATACATAAATGAAAATGAATATTAATCAAATGAATGTAAATGTTAATTAATTGAGAATTAATAATAGAAAATTCATACATTAATAAAAGCATACAAGTGAAATTAATTTGTCAAATGTATATATACATCGATGGTAACTAAAATGTTAAATAAATTAAATACATATTGAAAAATAAAAAGTAAGGTATTATTGAAATAATTGAATTATAGTAATGTTAAAATCATTCAAAAAATTATTCTCACTTGATGTGATATTTAATATATTATAGATTATGAAATACATCATTGTCCTTTCATTTTGGTAGAAAACCCCCACAATATGACATTTTCTTTGCGGAATACAATATTTTCTTAATAAAGCATTATTAAAGGACGAATATACCATCCGCTTTAAATAAAACAAAAAGATATTAAGAAAAAGCAAAGAATTAATTAAAATTGTAGTCTTAATATTTTTTTTTTAAATGCAAATGGTTCCTAAATAATAATTTAAAAATTAAATAAACATAAAAGTTAATTTTTATATATTATTTAAAAAATTAAATTAAGCCCCTGTTTGGTAGTGATTAAAATCTTATTTTTAGTAGATTTTGATAAAAATAGTTGAAACGTGGTTGAAAAGTTGTGAAACCTATAAATAGTAATGCAATTTAGCTTATTGAAAATAAAAATTAATTTATACGTCGATAATATTATAAATTAAAGAAACAAAAATGAAAAGATTATTTTTTTAAATAAAATATAAAAACTAATTTTGTACGTCCATTTAATTTTTTAATTATTTATTTGGGGATTCTTGTATTTTTTGAAGATTTTGGGACTACAATTATAATTAGTTCTTTATTTTATTTTATTTTTGTTTTCTTTTGTTTTGTTTTAAAAAGAGGACGTTATTTGACAAAACATTAATGAAAAAATGGAAGCAAATGTTGTATTCCGCTAAGAAATGTCATTTAGGGGGGTTTCCACCAAAATGAACTGATAGAGGATATTACACACAATGTTCTAAAAGCTACCCTAAGTCGAAGCGGGCGCAAAACACCTCGTCTCTTGGTTTTTTTTTTTTTTTTGTGCCTAGGCCTTGCCTAGATCGAAACTTGGCCTCCCCGCTTCATCGCTCTTTACACTTTTTAGAATATTGATTGCACAATAGAATCAAAGGTTATAAGTGTTTTGTGCCAATTACAAGAATACATTTAATTTTGTGGTCCTTTTAAAAATTCATTATAACCATTGACAAAAACATAAATACTATAACTTCAACCATTATAAACCGTATGAAATACATCGTAAACAACAATTTGGAAAGGAGATAAATTGGCTGTCGGAAAATTTTTATCTAAACCCCCTAAATCAAGCAAAATCGAAGTTGTTAGAGGAAACCCAAACAAGGTCAAGGCTACTTCAACTATCTTTTGTTTTCTTTTCCAAATCTACAAATAATCAACCCAAATCTAAAGGTTCGTAAATTTTTTACTTCTGATTGATATAGTTCATAATTTGTTTGATTATTGAATAAAAAATTATTTATTTCATGATTACTCAATAAAAAGAAAGCAATTGTAGGCTAATTTTTAATGATAACTATTGATTCAATACCCTTATTTAATCGTGAAAATCATGAACACAACTTCTAACTTGATTTTGATGTTGTTGATATTTTTTGTTCTAGTACATTGTAATTGCATTTTTAGATTGATAATTTTGAATTAGTATATATATTAAAATTCAAATTTGTATGAATTGGATTGAGTTAGCACATATAAAATTTCGACTTTGGATCAATAAATGTGATGCATGCAAGGGGTTTGTAAAAATATAAATACAAATATGAGAATAAGGAAAGTGATATTCTCTATCACTTTTTTAAAAAGCTCGCAATTTATCTTATTTGAATTCCTTTGGATCAACTAAAGAGATACATACATGCAGCGGAAGCACATATGGGCAAGGGTCGGCAGTAGCCCACCCAAAATTTCTGAGTTTTTTAATTATAAAATAGGAAAAAGATTCACGAAGGGACACGACAATTAGGAAAATATCATTGAGGAACACGACAATTAGGAAACAGAATCACTGGGGGACACAGTAATTTTCTCCCATTCCAATTTATAATGAAATAGCTTAAATCCTTACCCATTCCTCTTTGCTTTTTCTCAAATATTTTGCAAATTCAATCCCAATTGACGGCCGACCATCAACATCATCCACCATCGACCGCACGCGAGTTTGTTGCTCTTTCACCATCAACAAGTCAGTGAGTTAGGCTCTTGAACTAATTTTTTGTGACCCTTTTTGCAATATTTTCACTATTTTGTGCTTTTGAATCAATTAGAATCACAGTCTCTAGTTGTTCTTGTTGTGTGTGTCGGTGTGTGCGCGTCAATGAATTATTTTCAAACAAGATAGCAAATTATATGACAAGTGTTGAACGAGGTTTATCCATAATGATAATACCAGTGACCATGATTACAGCAATAATAACTTAACCTTCAAAATATGAAATCACATCATGAACAATTATAATAATATAGGTTACTGTATTATATTATTTATAATTTTTTACCACCTAAGTAAAATATCCTAATTCCGCTACTCCATACATGTGTTTTTATAAAAAAAAAAAAATGAATATGAATTCAAACCTTGCTTAAATTTAAAAAAAAAAAAAGAGAGGAGAGAGAGAGAGATAATGTAACACTTTATTTGACCTTAACATATGAATTAATGTGGTGAAATTTAAAAGTGACATACTCCATCACTTTTTAAGTCTTACACTATTTCATTTGTATTTTTTTGTAGATATATATAAAATTAATGTCTTAATCTGTTATGTAGGCAAATGAAAACAAAATAACAAATATAAAAATGACAAAAATAATTGAAATTAATATCCCAATAGAATGCATATACAACAATATTTATTAAAAATGTAAATGTCATCTTTTAAAAGAGGCTAAGTGTCATTGTTGTCATTGATATGTAATTACATCAAGTGTGTGTTTAATGGATATTATTGAGAAAATAATGTATTTTAAATAGTGATATGATAGGAAATATGTGGTTAAAAAGTAAAGAAAATTTATTGATGTGATGAAAAATATTATTTTATTAAAAAATGTGTGGTTGAAAATGAGTTTTGAAAAAATAAATTTTAAAAATGTGTGTCAAACAGGGGCCAAACAACTGGCGTATCCTTATAATTACACAACAGCTAAATTTGCACAACAATTTTATTTAATTCAATGTGTATGTCACTTTTTTTGTTGAAAAAGTAACATATCATTGTATTTTATTTTTTGATGAGCTAAGGAACATCACTACTAAAAAGTATCATATCATTTTTTTCTCATAAAAAAGTGGTGTATTATGTCCCTTTCAACCTCAAGTCATTTTTTTTAATGAGCTAAGAAATATCACTGCTAAATTTATTTAAATCAATACTCCTATTGTATGAATAACTATCAATCATGTAAAAAGATAAAAGAAAGAATATTAAATAAAAAGTGACAAAAATTCAAAAAAGTGACAAAATCAATTAGTGGGTTTTTTGGGTTTTCGGGATTTTTGACGTAATTAATATGGGAATTTGTAGTTCTAATTAATTTAAGGGTATTGATATAATATTTTATTCTTTAAGGGTAATGTGCCTAATTTTCCTAAAAAATTACATTGAACCTCTGTTTGTCTCCCTTTTTAAAGGGTTTTTGAGGAAAAATGATTTTTTGAATAGTGATTTTACGAAGGATGTACAGTTAAAAAATAGAAAAAAAAATTAGATTTACGTACGAAAATATTTTATTATATAAATGTGTGGTTAAAAATGAGTTTGAAAAAAAAATAGAGTTTTGAAAAAAAAAAAAAAGACAAACAGGTGCTAAATTCTTTAGGAGTCTTCAATATTTCATAAGTGCGGCAATCTTAATTCTAAGTGTTCTAATTATAATGTGACTGATGATGTCTATTGAAACACACTTACACTTTCATGTGACATTCACATAATGTCTAGAATTCTATCCTTAAATCAAGCATATGTACATATCGTGTGGACATTCAATGCCTAAATAGACATTTGGAGAATTTATCCAAAAATTAGGGACATTTAGTTTATTGTTTTTGGTTTTGTAAAACACTCCAAATTTGTTCGATTTGATATTTTTGAAAATAAGATTAAATTTATAACATAAAATTCAAAACTTGTTTTTGAACACTCAAAACGTGGGACATAAAAGTAATGTAATTCCTCCTCCTTCCCCGAATCCTAACCCTTGTCCACCCCCTTCCACTACTGGTGCCATCACCACATCATGCCCTTTTTTTTTGCTAGGTCGTGCTTCAGTTGTTCCACCAATTTAGCATGACCATGTGTAAAACTAAATTCCATAGATTACCAGATTCTTGAATGGAAAACTCAACATTATTCACGAGATCAATGTTCTTTCATATACCATGAATGAGATCAGCGTGGTAAGTAATAGGCATTTATTCGTGTTAGGAAACTATTGCCCAAACATTGTATTTAGCTCTCAAAATTTGTGAATCATTTTCGATTGCTCCTATAATTCTTTCGATTGATCAAATTGCAACTAGGTTGATCATCAATTGCTCCGGTTCAATTCAAATTTAACTCCAATTTCACACTTTTCATGTCAATTGCATCCAAATGCATTCATATCGAGGATTTATCTATAATTAACATAGTCACACCTAAATTAGCCAAATATTCGATCAATTAGTCATAAATAAGTAAGTACAAAAGCAATTAATAAGTGCATATTATGCACTTGTCAATCTTCATGAACCAAAATAAGTAAACTTAACGAGCAAGCACTCCTATTATCAATTCAATAAAAATTACACCTTATATAACCGTTGAATTAAATTCAAACTCCAATTTACTAGAAATAAAATACGACTACTTTAAGGGTCCATTCCCATTCTCACAAACATGCCAATTCCCCCAAGAAATAGGCATCGTCACGAAACAATCCACAATGAATACGTCAATTTGGTTCAGTAGCGAGCCCAAAGTTGAGAAAGAAATATTTGCTTCTTTGATGTGAATTAAGTTGGTGTTTGGGAAGGCCGTTTCAAACTAGAAAGCTCGTAGAACAGAATAAGAACTATTTTTGTTAAGTGTTTGTTGGCTTAAGTTTTGAAATTCCCTAAAAAGGTTCTACATTGCGCTTAGACGGAAGCTAAGATCGCCAGTTAAACCCTACACATCAAAATATATATTTGACTCCTAGCCTAACTATAATGGGATGTCCCAACTAAACGATTTGGAGACCAATGAATATATATTATTTATATTTTTAATCTTATATAAATTTACTTAAATAGACATATATAAAATTAATAAAAATGTATCACTCTAAATTTATCTACTAATATTTTTTTCATTAAATTCTCTTAAATTTTATATTCTTTTTAGAATTTAGTTTGACTAAAACTTTAATAATTATAAAATATCTTCTTCAACTAAAATCAAACCTAAAAAAATGCAGATCTAAACATTAAAACTGGTAAGGCACAAATATTACAGTGGCTCCGATTCTTGACAAGCTTGATAAGATAGTTATTATAGCAGGATTCCAGAGACGAAGGAGAGCCCTATATTTATGTAATACATGATGTGTGCGCTCAGAGGATAAAAGATACCTGGAAAAATTGATTCCATATGCTACTCTTCCCAAGACTTAATGGATACTCTCCATGAGTTATCACTAATCTTGAGAGACCATTTGGTTCAAATTGCGTAAATGTCAACTTGGCCGTTCACTTTCGTAGAGCATCGTCTCTTTGTCATGTTTTTATGGTGGTCGGCAAAAGGCCAATTTAATGGAATAAATGCGACGAGTCCTTTCAAATTATTAAGTTCAATTTCAATAAAAATAATGGAGTCCATGTCACATTGAGGGTGGCGGTGATTATATGGAGTTATGGTTTATGGAATCTCATCTTATAATTTTTGGTCTAAAGAGAAGGTTGATGTTATATGAAATGTGGATGAATATAGTGTTTTTCTATAAATTTTAAAATGGTATTAAGGATGGATTTAGAGTTAAGAGTGAGAAGAATATATAAAATTTGTGTGGATCTATAATGTTTAAATGAAGAAAAGGACATTATTGGAATGTGACATAAATGAAAATACTAACTTTCAAAATTTTAATACTTTAATAAAAATAAATATAGATTAGACTAGATATATGACGATTGTGGATGTAAATAGCAACTCCCACTAATTAATCCCCAACTTTCACACTAATTTCATGTCATAGTTTAAATAAGCCTTGCACGCAATATCCTTTTCACTAAATGGTACAAGTCACTGATTAGTTGGAGCATGAAGTCACTCACTCTCACTCAACCTATGATCACTCTTATATATCTTAGTTTAAATTGTCACTAACATCAGAAAAGGTTGCAATTCAAGGAAGAAATTTACAAAATGGAGTCCAAGTATTACATACCCCGCCACTGTATTACAGCAGCCGATATAGCGGCGATGGGCATACCCCTTGAAGCTGCGAATTGGATTCACGGAAATCTCCTCGGAATTATTAGTGATTGTGGTACTTAAACTCCCCACGAAAAATCAGTTGTACGAAACTTTTAAGTTTGGAGTTTCCATTGTCTTTTGAGTGGTTTCATTGAAAATTTGTTCGTGCAGGTGACTTTACTCAAATCATTTACGAATGTTTAACTATGTGAGTATTACGAATCATTTTAAGTTATTGTCCGATTTTCTACAACTGAAATACTCTATATTTGTGCTATACTTTTCTACTCGAATTAAAGTCAATCACGAATATCACATTTAATTTATCAATTTGTTTCCCTTAGACAAAAGAACCATTACAACTATATGTTGTTGTGGGTATATTTTTTCCAACATATATTTTGTCTGTAATTTTAAAAGTAATACACCTGTTGTAAAATATCAATTTTCGAATTATTAAGTTACCAAATGTTGGCCATTTTTTGTATTAGTTTACAAAATTGACATTTGTTTTCGTCTAATATTCAATCAGGCTGTCTACTGGTTTTGTGGATATTTTTTTTAACAGACATTAGGTTTCCTTTTCTCTATGCCACATTAGATTACTGACACTGTTTCAACAACGTAGGACAATCTTGGTTAAGTTTGCCATCGGCTAAAAGTTAGGCCACGGCTGATTTAGGATCGGACTACAAGTTGGACTAATATATAAGTTTTATAAAAAAATAATATTAATAAAAACAAATTTTATGCTGAAAAAATGAAATGGGGCGAGGATTGGACCGGCCGGGCTGTACTACCCTATGTACCGTCCCTGAGTTAGGTGTTTGACAGTGTTACATGTAAATCAGTGCTTCAATTGATTTAAGATGTATCTTGTACAAAAAATCATGAAATTTGTTGGGGGAACACAAAATTCTGAGCTTCGTTAAAAAGGTTTCATTGGAAAGGCTTAACCTATATTTTTAATGAATGTAATTTCAATAACACAAGTTGTACACCCGTAGATATGATCCACCAGTGTATATCTGAACTTAACTATGAAACAGGATGCTCTCTCTGGTTTGGACAACGACTCCATTAGTTTCAATGTTGGGCAAGTCACTGATAACAAATTTTTTGGCAATGTTTGCCAATATGTTTATCTATTGTCGTCATTACTCTACCATCTGCGCGTTTGGGTGCAGAGGTAAGCTTTTTCTTTCTTGTTCAATCGATGCATTTTACATTTTGATTTTTAAGATTTTAGCTGATCATCGTTATGTCATTTAGGTTTTTGCAGGATTCTGTCTGTTATGTTTTCCTGGAAAAGGAGAAGATGTTAAGTGCGACAAATTTAACTCGTAGAGGAAATGATGAAATCAACATAATACAGTATCATGTTTAATGCAAGTGTTCCATACTAGTAATATCAAAAGAGGAAACGATGAAATATCATAATTGTTTTGTCATTCTTATGATTCCCTTTCAACTCAATACACATTCGATATAATAGTTGAACACCATGAGTTTTTTCAATATAATTGAGTACTGGTTTTGGACCTGAGAGTATTTAGAATCGAGTCAAACTATAAAAGTTGAGCTCTAAAATCGTAGTTTGCTTTCAATTTTTCTTTTCCAAAGGTTTTTGAAACTAATGTAAACCCAAATCCAAACAAAATTTAAAGGTAGATAAAACTTCCCCGGTTTTATGCTTTTAGAGGAAGTGTTTGAGCACTTAAGAATGTCCTAGTTGATATCCAAACTTATGCAAGAGCACCACTATTTGTTGAGTGACTGCGTGTCATTTCTTATTTCACTTGCTAAGCTCCATCTGAATTCCAGAAAGTATAATGGAGAAGTAGCAATGTTTTGTCCGTTCTCTTAAGAGGTTTTGCATGAATTATTAATTGTTCCTACAAAAAAAGATTAGTTACTTTAGACCTAAAATGGAGCAAAAGATACATGTCTCAGAAATACCTTCTACGCTCAATGTTGTTAACCATTTTGTCCAAGAGAAATATGTCGATGCATCAATTGATTTAAGCACGTCAGGAAAGTCAGAGTTGAAATAGACCACTACATATTACATTATATGTTTGCATATTACATTGAAGCATTAAAGCTTTACTATTCAATTTTATGATTTAGCGCGCTCCACATTCAAGCCTAAAAGCTTCAAGAAATCCAATTCGATCTCCCTAAATCACACTTAATGCACTATAAGAAAAGAGTGAGTTCCAGCTGATTGATAAACCAAAAATTTTAATGCACTATAAGAAAAGAGTGAGTTCCAGCTGATTGATAAACCAAAAATTTTAATACAAAAAAACTCAAGTTTATATCAGCAAAATGGATACCCAATCCATGTCCAAATTCCATCAATTCCAAACATTTAATGAAGATATCTAGACCAGAGAAAACTCTTACCTTATATTAAGGTTCAAGCCATTGTACCTTAAAAATTATGGAGCAATTGAGAAAAATGGAATGAACTTTGCCTAATTCGCACCAATTTTAGCAAGTTGAGGTGCTAGGCTGATGTTTTGAAGTGTGTTATTGCATGGGTGAAAGGAAACCTAAGGGCCTGTTCGAAATGGAAAATTTTCCATGGAAGTAAGAACTTGTTTTTCATTTTCCAAGTTTTGGCTTGTTTGATTGCAAAGTTTTCCCTAAAATTATTTTTCTTGGTGGCCACTCACACGTGCACAATTTCTTGGTTTTTGTGGAATTCATTTTCCCATGATTTGTGTGGAAAATGGTTTTCCAACTTGCTTTTTTTTTTTTTTTTTTTTTTTTTGCAATTGGAAAAAAATTCTAGACAATATGGTAAAACAATTTATCACTTTTATTGACAATTTACATGCAAAACAAAGCCAAACAAATGGTATTCGGAATGATAATTTTTTTTTAGCAATTGGAACAAATTCTAGACCCAATAGTATCAGTTTAATGGACAACTTCCATTAAAAATAAAATCAAACGGACATCAAACTTTCTCAACATTTTCCAGTGAAAAATTATACCAATCAAACACAATTAATTACAATTCCCAGTAAAACAAATTATAGACAATTCAATTCCATGTAATTCATTTTCTTTCTACCCAAATTTCACATTTGCAATCAAACGGATCTTAAGAGAAACGTGTGTGTTTTAAATGGCAGCCAGTAATTTTTCATTTTAAATTGGATCTTGCTCGAGTGAGACAAAAAAATATGTGCTAAGGTTACAATTTTTCATTTGACGGCTAACTGCAAGCACTAGCAGACCCAATTGATTTAAGCACGTCAGGAAAGTCAGAGTTGAAATAGACCACTGCATATTACATTATATGTTTGAATATTACATTGAAGCATTAAAGCTTTACTATTCAATTTTATGGTTTAGCGCGCTCCACATTCAAGCCTAAAAGCTTCAAGAAATCCAATTCGATCTCCCTAAATCACAATTAACGCACAATAAGAAAAGAGTGAGTTGCAGCTGATTGATAAACCAAAAATTTTAATACAAAAAAACTCAAGTTTATGTCAGCAAAATGGATACCCAATCCATGTCCAAATTCCATCAATTCCAGACATTTAATGAAGATATCTAGACCGGAGAAAACTCTTACCTTATATTAAGGTTCAAGCCATTGTACCTTAAAAATTATGGAGCAATTGAGAAAAATGGAATGAACTTTGCCTAATTCGCACCAATTTTAGCAAGTTGAGGTGCTAGGCCGATGTTTTGAAGTGTGTTATTGCATGGGTGAAAGGAAACCTAAGGGCCTGTTTGATATGGAAAATTTTCCATTGAAGTAAGAACTTGTTTTCCATTTTCCAAGTTTTGGCTTGTTTAATTGCAAAGTTTCCCTAAAATTGTTTTTCTTGGTGGCCACTCACACGTGCACAATTTCTTGGTTTTTGTGGAATTCATTTTCCCATGGTTTGTGTGGAAAATGATTTTCCAACTTTTCTTTTTTTTTTTTTTTTTTTTT
>CAIGRP010023215.1:0-48389 GCA_903798385.1 Fraxinus cuspidata | reverse complement strand
TTTTTTTTTTTTTTTTTTTTTTTTTTATTTCTCTCTTTTCTGTGACAAAATCTTTTCTTAAAAATTGTGGTCTGTACTTGATGTACAAGTTGATATGTGCGGTGATGCTGCGGCTGCCTTCTGTCGTTTCTTCCTTGGCTACTGTTAATTTACTCGATACAATTTTTTTTTGTCTTAATTTCTAATAGCCCCCAAAAATGGAAAAATAATAGTTTTAACGAAATTAAAAAGTATACATATTTAAAAGCTCAATAAATATTGTTTTGTAAGTAAATTTATTAAAAGAAAAAAAATCATGTTTAATTAAGCCAGGCACGATATTTATTTAATTTTTCAAATTAAGAAACGTTACTATTCACCAGTGAATATGATGGTGGAGAGGATTTTAGCTAGTGGAAACAGCAATAAAATGTCTAAGATTCATTTGAGATTAATTTTAAAGTTCCATTTATGATTTTCAATTAATCAAATATTGTTTTAGGTGTTTAATCAATTTTAAGAAATCGATTATAGAAGAATGTGTTGCATTTGGGAGTCGATTTTGATATGCATAGAGAGAGTGGTTACTCTACTTTTAACTTCCTCGGCTATCTAAAGTTAAAATGCTAATCCTGATTAATTTAATTTAATTCCTTACTAATTACTATTCTGAATTATATATATTTCAGAAGATAAATAGAGTCTGAATGTTTTCTGTCATTTTATAAATTTGAAATTTTAATTGTCTTAAAAAAAATATTTGATAATATTGTATAATTTATAAAAATATTATATACATCAGGATTGGTTGGGTAAGGGATAACTTATCCAACAATGAGGTTGTAAGATGCGGTCTTGTCCGCTGGTGAGGTGGCAAGACTCCATTTTATCGATATTTTAGATTCCACTGGTGAGGTGGCACCCACTATGAGTCGGAGATCAACCGTAATGCTAATGCTAATAATAATCAAAGTAACGTAACTATAATGTGCATATGTTTGACTATTTTTAAATTGAAATTCTTTAATCTTATACTAATTTTCAATCACACATTTGCCCAATAAAATATTCACATAAATTTTTAAAAAAGAATCTACTTTTTAATTACATAGTTTTCAAAAAATTATTATTCAAAAATTATTTTCCTCCATTTTCTTTTTATAATGGCCATTGAATGGGTGCTGCATTTTAGTAATTGTATACCACCACTGGCGAGGTGGCACCCGCTATGATTTTTTATTTTTATTTATATTTATATTGAGTGGAGAAAGTTATGCCACGTGAAAACTTTGATTTTCTTGTTCCTCTATTCGATGTTAGACTAATGCGATTCAATTAATAAGTTGTTGGATTTAATTCGGAAAAGAAAGGTTGTTGGATTTATTAATGAGAAAATTGTAAGCACGGTACCAAACTTTTCATTTAATTGTAGATTTTGTGCAATCCTTTTATTAGTACCACTTACGGTACCAAACCTTTAAAAAATTCTCAACTGGAGTCCAAATTGATAGAAACCATTAGTTGACCAAAAATTAAAAACCTGATCAATTGTTGACTAATTTTTAAAGGAAAATGGTAACTTTACATTTTTTTTCCATATAAAAAAAAAAAAAAACTAGAATAAAATTATTAAATTAAAAACCAAAAAAACCCTATTATCCACCCCACCCCAAAATCAAAACCCCCCAAAATGTCGGCAACGCCACACCTACCTGTCCTTTAGCTACCAATCTCCGGTGCCACCTCTCCAAACTCCAAAATTCTCAATCAACCCTCCATCTTGATCGTTTTCAGTGTTGAATTTAACCCAAACCACATTCCACAACCCTAAACCAAAATTGAACTGTTGACACCTCATTCACCAGCTACTGTTTCTAAACGCCACTGCTCTTCCACCATTACACATCCTTCTAAATTGCCACTGCCCTATTTTTCTACCTAAAAGGTCACACAAACCACTTTTTTCTTCGGCAGCAACGGTAGAAGAAAGGAGGTTTGGCGACAACGGGCTAACCACCAATTTCTTCGGTGGCTGTTGCTAGATTGAGCGTCACGAGCAACACGAAGAACCCTGTTTCGCACAGCGGGGAGCACCGCTTCGTCGCTCCATCGTGTGTGGCGCTCACCGTTGCATGCAACGACGACGAGCCCTGACTGCATGCAGCGGGGAGCATCACTGCTTGTGGCACTGTGAGCGTCGTTGCGCCCCCGTCATTTGCAGTGGTGATGGATTTGGAATTTTGGGGGGTTTTGTGATTTATTCTCCTTTATTCTGTTTAGAGGGGTGCCCGGCATCGTGGTGGTTATTAGAAAGAGGGGAGAGAGTGAGGGGAGATAGAGGAGGGAGAGAAATGAAATGGAGGTGGAGGGTTGATTTTTGTTCAATTTGACCAACTAACTATCAAACTACAAACTAACTGTTTTTGTCAATTTGGACTCAGTGTGCGAGTTTGTTAAAGGTTTGATACCGTGGGTAGTACAAATGAAAGGTTTGGACAAAGGTCTACAACTAAATGAAATATTTGGTATCGTGGCTGCAATTTTCCCTTTATTAATGTATGTTGTGGATTAATTTAAATAATTGATTGAATATTAATTAGAGTAGTTATTTTTCTTATAAAGAGTCTATTTGTACTTAAAAAGAGATTTATAATTGAATTGAAAATTGTTTACATTTTGAAAAGAGAGGGGGCAATTTTTCAACGACTAAAATACATATCTCATAAATGTATTTGTGGATTGAAACATGCAACAAACTTGATTAGATATAAGGTATCTCTCTGTCTCTCACAAAAAAAAAAAAATAGCATTTCTTATAACAAGGAATCCTACTAATTGTGTTATAAATAGTTATTTTATATTCAGTTAAAATTAAATATTTATTTCAATCACACGTTCATAATTGTTACTCATTAATTAATCATACATTTCGTAGAATTCATTACTATTCCACCTAAAAAGTTACAGTAACCTGTATTCTTTCTAAAGTTTTGTGTAACTAACTATATTTGTAATAAAATTTTAAATATACAACAAAATTTAATATGGTTAGATTTTAGGTTTCTCTCTCTCTCCGGTATAGAACCCTAAATTCTTGCTAAAATTTACCTTTCGGATTCTGAGAATGGTCAGTTGTATTTATTTTCCACTGGCCACAATATTCAATCCGAAATATTTTTATTGAACTAAATGAATAATTTGGCATGACACAATGTGTTCTATAAATGTAAGGTGTAACGTGAATTTTTATAAGAAAAGACACATATCTAACTCCTTCCAAGGAAAAAGTTTAAGATTAGAGAATTTATAATTTTAATTAAATATTTTACAAGTTTCAATTATTTTATCTAGGGTCATTATCAGATAGAAAGTGTTTTAACTTTTAGTAAGCTTATTTGAGTTTAAACTTGTCGTGATTATGTGATGGATGTTTTTATCTTTTGCATGCTTATTCACATGCTAAATTTTATTCTATATCTCAATTGAAGTACTTTTCTTTTAAAATATCAAATACAAAAAAGAGAGAATTTGGTAGATAACCTGATCGAATTAATAAAGGATCAACTTGGTGTAACTCAAAGTGTACATCAAGTTTGACAACCTCCTCACAATAGGGAGTGGGGTGCTTTTTCTGAAAGCGGGCCCCCCTATTGTGAGGGGGCTGTACACCAAGTTGTCAAACTTGGTGTACAAGAAGCTTAATTCTTCAATAGTTGGGCTTGGCTTATACATACTGACGTGTTAGACTGTAAAGACCATACAAGACCCGACACATGGTCTGAACAAAGCATACGGAAGAAGGTTGAACAAGGTGAACTCAAGCAAGAAATGTACGACACGGAATTACCCCGACCTAAGCAATGAATAGCTTAACAATTATGTTACATGTATATCTTTATTAACATTAATTTTGACATCGTTACAAGGTATACTTTTTATATATTGATTTTAACAATATTTTAAACGATCAATGACATATTTTGACAGCATATGAAATGTCAAACTTAATGTATGTCAAGTATGTACAACTAGTTTAATCCATAACATAATAGATGAGTTGAGATCTGTTGTCCAAAATTAACTGTCTAACTTGCTGTCCACTCAATAATTCATTAACAAGTTACTCTAAATTAGTATGTCTAACTTTTCTCTCATTGCAATTTGTGCTTATAAATAGGTGCAAAATGATATGTTAATGAATTATTAGTGAACAGTCAATTTTAGACAGCGGATCTCAACTTTTACCATCCTGTTTGGGTGGGGGGGAGGGTACTAGCCTGAACATTTAGATAGGATTAAGTTTGACGAGTATTGCTACCCAAATCACGTTGTTGATGTAGAATCCTGATGATGTAGCCTCGGAGCTAGAATATGAGTCGTTATAAGCAAAGAGTCTATAAAGCAAAGACATTACCTTCGCACTAATAGATAGTAGAGGGTAGAAAAATATTGAAGTCCTGGGGAAAATAAGATGATTATTTTGCTATTACGAGTATTGTAAGTTGGATTATCAAGTACTTCATAGATTAGAAGTTCAGGAAATTTCGGCGTGATTAAGTCGTGTACTCATGATTTACTCGGAGAATTCAATTGTGAGCAACTTGAGCTTTTAATTAAAAATAAAAAATAAAATTGAGCATAATTTGAAGCTTAGCACGATTTTTTTTTTCTTTTCATTTTTTCCCTCTATTATAGATTTAACATGGTCAATTAGAGTAAGAATGAGGTTAGCAAGTTCAATCTAGAACAAGAGGAAGAATAAAATCATGATAAGGTTCAAATTATACTCGATCATGTTCCTTAAAGGCTCAAGCTGCTGACAAAGTAAATTTTCAAGAAAATCATGAATACTTTTGAACTTTATCCCGCCAATGTTTTCCGAGTTCTAATTTATGAAATGCTTGATGATCACACTCACAATACTCGCTCTATTTGAATAATCATCTTAAATTCCTTAAAACTTAAATAATTAATTTTGGAAACTCCCTGATGAATCTCTATGGCTTAACCAAGGTTAATACGACCAATAATATGTTGACACTAGACTGGTGTTAAAAATCACTTGTTTTAAATAGCATTATTCTATAAAATGAGTTGCAAAAATACTGTCCAAATGATAAGTATGCAAGATAAATGCTGTCATTTTGTCCTTGAGGGCCTACTTTTTAATGATACTGAATCAGAGACAAAATACCGTTCTTGAGTTTGGAGTTTAATTCTATATTTTCTTGCTTGTGATTTTAAGTGAATAGCTTCTCTGAGTAGTCCCAAGCTTGAATTCATTATTTGTTAGAATTAATCCAACTGCGGACCGACCATCTGATCATACCTTTGCCATTGCAAGAAATGGGGATTTATAGCCTCTTCGGGGGTGATCGAGTTGGTGGAGCAGGTGAACGCGGAGACCAATGATCATGAGTTCGAATCTCCTACCAACACTTCATCGGTCGAGCTCGTCGCACCGAGCTTACCTAGTGCGGTTTACCTCTTATGTGTGGTTTGCGAGTTACTGCACATAAAGTGGGGTTTACCTAGTGCGCACTCACAATGGTCGGGCCTCTGCCCCTTCGAGGTGGTCGGAGCTCCGCTTGCGGGTAGCGACTTTGGATTCCTACATCAACCAAAAAAACATGGGGATTTATAGTTTCAGTATTTGGAAGTATTCCAAATTATATGAGTTTTATAATTGTGAATTTGGGATTTCCATAGCATATAGTTAAGATAATGATTCAGAATGTTTTGATGGAAGATGACGTTGTGATATGCGCTCAAAGGCATTAGGACTTGCTGTAATGAGATAAATACAAAATAGGATGGTTAGAATGATGGACAATTAATTGTCCACGGTCGTGCAATATAACTTTTTTTTTTGTTAAGATGAAATAGTTGTTATTCTATCAATTGGGATATTGCGGCTTGGCGAGATGATCTCGAAAGTAGGGATACTAGTACACTTTGATGTGTTCAAAATTGTATTAGACATGATTATATTGCGTACACTTTGATGTGCTCAAATACTGAGGAGGAATTATGATGATTACTTATTTGGAGGGTGTTTGGTGAGAATTAAAATTAGATTAGTAGATTTTGATATAAATTTTTGAAATATGTGGTTGAAATTTGTGGGATCCATGAAAGATGCGGTTAATATTGATTGTTTGATTTTGACTTAGATTAAAATTAGATTTTAATCCGGACCAAACAATGACTTATTCTTACCTTCTGTTTGGTGGTCTTTTGTGAAAAATATTATTTTAAATAGTAAATTTTTTTTTGGAGAATTTATCTTTAAAGAGTAAGAAAAATTTTGGATTTAAGTATTGAATATTTTATTGTGTGAAAAGTTTTATGGAAGAATGAGAGACAAACATGACTTAATTAAACCAAACTAAGCACCGAAAATGTGGGGATGGGAAGTACATATTTAAGGATTATTGATAGTCAAAAATGGTAGGGTCCAGTATCACGTGCCCTATCCACGAGGAGTGTTTGCCTCTAAAGCAGGGGACACGTGACCCCTCCCTCCACAAACCGACAAAACACTCTCTCTCCGTATGAGGCGTTTTGAATGTGACTAAGTACTATTAAAGAAGCCTCTTTCCATACACTTGGCGGTATCTCTTTCATCGCCCTTTTTTTTTAATATATATATAAGTAATAAAAAGGACGTGTATGTATACCTAATTTATTCATGTACCACAATTCAATGCTTCCTACTTTTGGTAAGTACTTTAGAAGCTTAAAATTAATTTAAGTCTCCACATTTTTTCAAAATATATTCTTTCAAAAGTTATTTTTTAACTATACATTTTTCAATAAAATAATATTTTTTTCATCATACAAATAATATTTTCTTATTTTTAACCACATATTTCCCTTCATATTATGGAAAAAGCCACTTGAACATAATCCCCTGGTTTTCCAATGAATAGTTCAAGAAAATGGATCATCATATTATTATTTAAAATCCATTCTTTTTTTTCAATAATATTTATCAAACACACCCTAAACCACAATTTTTTTATTATTATTTCTATTTATAAATTAAATTTGTCAAACAAAAATTTAAAACATATTTGATTTCTACTATGCATCATAATTTATAAATTTATTTATTAACAGATAATGTGACAATATTTGATTGAATTAAAATATCATCAATCAAATAAACAACCTTTCCCACTTTCGTCTAACACCGAATAAATCTATAAAAAATTACATAAATAGTGATTTATAACAAGCATTTTTCAAACATATTTGATATATTTTTTTGTAAATAAATTTTATGAAAAAATGATTTTTTTTAAAGATATGGTTAAAATATAGGTAAAAGTTTCCAAGTTACATATAAATTTATTTGAATATATGACTAAAAATGAGTGATAAAATATTAATTTTAGAAAATATGTTATTAGCATAAAACATCCAATGTATTTAATTCATTGTGTAAAACATTTCAAAGTTGCAATTTTTTTTTTTACATCCTCAACCCTTTTTACAAATTTTACTGTATAAATCATCATTTTCATCTAATTTTCACTAAAAATTGTAAAATGATGAATATAACCACTTATTTAAATAAAAAATAAACAAAGAACTAATTGCAAACATAGTCATTATTTGGTACCCATAATTTTCAAAATACATTTTTCTCTTTTATTTTCAATCGTATATTTTTTAATAAAAAAAATATTACACTCAAATTCAAAAAAAAAAAAAATTTATTTTTTAATCACACATTATTCATCAAATCACTATTCTAAAATACAAATGATGCCACGCCGACAGCCACTAATCCAACTCCATCTCCACTATCAAAGCTTGAGTTTCAAAATTATATAAGTTGAAAGTTGAAAGAAGACAACATATTACAATTTTCACTTATTTGTCTGAGAAGAAAATTGGAAAGGGGTGGCAGTATTTGGCTCTCTGTATCGATCTAATCGCTTTCCGACCGCGAGGAAAGACGAGCTGCTGGTGGAGTTTGCGAGCTTCGTCAAGGAGGAGGACTTGTTGTGGCTGTTTAGATAGGAATTCCTTTGTTTTGGTGAGGAATCTGAAGTGTGTGTTGGAAAAATTGGCTTTTATTAGTTGGTTTGACCAATTATTTTAGTGAGTCTTGTTAATTGGACAAAATATTTCTTTGGTTGAGCGTGTTATACTCCATGAGTAGATTAATATAATATATTTACTTTTTCAAAACCAATTTAGGGTGAATGAAAAATTAAGATCAATGATCACTTGAAGTTGAAATAAATTTGAATAAAAATCGGTGGAAAATTGGAAAAGTGTCAATCCCGCATATGAAAGCTAGAAGAATATAAACCACTTTATATTGTTCAAGTTTGGACTTGGGTTTGAATCTCAAGGGTACTAATAGTCTTTGATGGAGAGAACCAACATGCCAGTATTTGAACAATTGGGATATTGTGGCTTGGCGAGATGATCTCGAAAGTAGGGATGCTAGTTTACTTTGATATGTTCAAAGGTGTATTAGATATGATTATTTTGTGTAAGAGTTTAATTTTGCTGTATGATACACTTTGATTTGTTCAAAAGTGTATTAGACATGATTACATTGCGTAAGAGTTTAATTTTACTGTATGGCCATGTTAGATATAATTAAACTCCACAGTGACTACTTTATAAATTACCTTAATTCATTACAAAATCAATAGTTGTTATTCATTAACTTTTAGATCTTTGATGTGTCAATGAGTGGGATATAATTATTTGGTCAAATCGTAAGTGTAAAGGAAGTAATAGACAATTATCTACGTTCGAAATTTGCCTCTCGGTTCAAAGGGTAAAGAAGGTTTCTTAATTGTTTTCTTCTAGTCCTTTTTAATCAAAGATCAATATTTGACGAAGATCGAATTTTTACTATGATTTGATCACGAAGAAACCGTTGAAAAAAATGCTAGATTAAGTGTAAAAATGATTAGTAGGGGTAAATGGTCAATTTATTCCAACACAAATTTATATGATGTCCGACAGAGCTAATGGATTAAGATAGCAAATCAAGAAGATTTGAGTGTAGAGAATTTAAATAATATTGATTATGTAATTTTATATATTTCGAGATCTTGAGAATTTAGTGGAATAAGCTTAGATTAATAATTGAATGTATATCATATTGGATAAAAAAACCTTATAATTGAAGTCAAAATATTGTTCACTTTACCTGGTCAAAAGTTTAACCAAAGTTAATTGGTTGACCAAACATCAATTTCGAATTTTAATTAATTAAAAGTCAAATATCGAATTTTACCATATAAGTTTGATCATGCATTCGGAAGAATTCCAAATTACAACTCAAGTTTCAAAGTCTTAATGACCTAAGCCTCTTTGAATAAGGAAATCGAATTTATTCAAGTCTAAAGACTTTAATGCTATAGATTTTCATAACAAGGGTATGTTTGACCCACGTTATTTTGTAAGAATGTATTCTGAAATAGTAGATTGATGGAGAATGTGTGGTTGAAAAAGAAAGAAAAGTTATTGATGGTGATGAAAAATATTATTTTATTGAAGAATGTGTGGTTGAAAATAAGTAGAAAAATGAGAATGAGAATTTTAATGGGTACCAAACAGGGGTCAAGTGTCTTTTTAAAATTAACAATCAAGCTATTGAAGTGGGTCCTTATTCTGGGATTCTTGATGAGATTTGGATGCCACTCGAACAATTTAGAATTTGAAAATACTGAAGAATTTAAGGATTGAAGGTCATTCGAGAAGATCAAAGTTAGAAATATGGCACACTTTTTATTTTTAATTCACGTTTTCATTTGGGCATCTCCAATCATGCACAAAATTGATGTAAAAACACTAATTCTCCAACCATACACTAAAACTCTACACCAATTTGGTGCAATGAATTGTGTTGCACCAAATTATTCATTTGATGCGATTTTAGTGCAACATATTTCATTTAATATGATTTTAGAGTTTTTCATAACTCATATTTTCCATTCACTTTATGCAACAACAAATTTCAATTCCTATTATATCCTTTTATTATTTAATAATTTAATTTTATCAATATTTATTTTAATTTGATTATTATTTTGATTAACATTTGATTATTTATATTAACTTTATTATTATTTTTTAATTGCAGTACAGTGTAGGTATTTTACTCTTTTAATAAATATTAATATTTTACTTAATTAAATATATTTTTAGTTTAATATAGTTTATAATTATATTATGTATGATTTGGATTAAAATTCAATTAAAATCTCAAATCAAAGTCAATAATTAATTTTAATTACAAATTTTATGGGATTCAATCACATATTTTATCAACTCTTAATAACTTTTTGAAATAAATGAATTGTTGAGAATTAAGAAATTAAAAAATAAAGGAAATGCTATTCATTAATGTACTGATTGAGGATGATTTTGTAAGATGATGTAAAATTTCCATCAATTTCATCGGAGATGACCGTAGAGATCTTTTAAGCTCCTGAAAAAAAAAACTATTAAAAATTAATAATTTGGCAAAGCATCCGACCCATTTTCCTCCATCTCCAATATGGACGCATACCCGCCGGAGAAGAGCTGGAGCATTCACACGCGCCGGGAAATTACCAGCAAATACGAAATCCACGAGCGCGTGGGCTCTGGAGCGTACTCTGACGTCTACAAGGCCCGCCGCCTCTCCGATTCCCTCATAGTCGCCCTCAAGGAAATCCACGACTACCAGTCGGCCTACCTGGAAATCGAGGCCCTCCAGACGCTGCAAAACTGCCCCAACGTCATCGTTTTGCACGAATACTTCTGGAGCGAGGATGATGATGCGGTGCTCGTCCTCGAGTTTTTGCCCACTGATTTGGGGGCCGTGATAAAGGCTGCGAGGAAAGAGTGGGAAAATGGGCTGAGTCCTGGGGAGATTAAGCGCTGGATGGTGCAGATTTTGTGCGGGGTCGATGCTTGTCACCGGAATTCGATCGTTCACAGGGATTTGAAGCCTTCCAATCTGCTGATCTCGGCTGACGGCGTTCTCAAGCTCGCTGATTTTGGCCAGGTTTGCCTTTTTCTAGCTGTTCATTATTTATTGTTTTTCGGTTTGAACTATGGTTGCTTATGTGCTCTGTATATGGCAGCGAGTTTAAGATAAGATTTAAATAAATACACACGCCTCTTTCTAACCATTTTAAGTTCTTAAATGAATTGGTTAACATGAAGGTTATAATATTAGATATTTAGGCTTCTTGAATTTGCTGTACATGCGTATGTAAAGACGGAGAAATAGGAAGATTGGGTTCTAAAGGTCGAAATGGCAAGGGAAAAGATATACGGAGTTGTACAGCCCAATTCAGTATTTCAATAGCTAATGCACTGCATTATGAAATATTCTTTCTATGTTTTGCATTCCCTGATAATTGATTATCAGAACTGGCTGTAGTATTCAGACATATGAAAGAGATCGAAATCTAGGAATGGAATTGATTTTATGAAGGTGGCTGTGGCTGATGTACTACGAAGTGGTTGCAATGTTCATGGAAAAATTGGGACTTGGAAGCTGTCATTGTACATTTTGCAGATGGAGAGCTTGAGAAGGGCAGAAAAGAATTCGTGCGAGTATAGACTCAGCATCTCAATCAAATCTTATCATGGGCTTGCTTCAAAGCTACCTATATCCCCTTCATAGGTATTTGGAATTAATTGATGCTGGAACGCATATGGAGATACCAAAGAACATGCTTTGAGTCATGCCCTGTTCAGTGGCTTCTGCGGTGAAAGTTTATGAGAAGTTTTTTGCTTAATTGCTGTCCATCTGTGTAGAAAGGTAGTATATTTCCGGCCCATGATATGCGGAGAAGCTGATGCTTGGTTGTACTATTTGAAAGAATCAAATATGAAGCAATTCGGGGACCATGGATTCTGTCTTTAGCTGGTACATGTAGAATGCGAGACTGAAGTGAATTTACGAAGGTGCATGGTCTGGAACAGATTAGTGATAGTAGTTTATGCTTGTAAGAACTGTTGGATCAAGATCTAACCATTTGTGTTTAATATATTATCAAAACTGGATCACAAGTACATAGAGGGGAGAACCATAAATTTTGAACAAAAAGGCACCTTCGCTTGTCTTAAGTGATAGTTAGTTTTTGGATCCAGGTTAAGCATACTTGAACAAATTTCTTTGACTCGAGACTAATTTAGAATTTTTGGTACATGAGTGTGAATGCTTTGCGTATTTTTCTAAATTGCATTCTGTTTTGATTCGCGTTTGCATGAGTTTGGGTTGGTTAGAAGGAGGGCTGTTGGTCAGCTACTGCTCGAGGAAGCTGATCAAGCTATGTGCCTTCTGTCATTTCAGTTTGCAATAACAGCTAGATGAAGGGGATGGAGGAGGTGATGGGTTGAGCAGTTGTCGGTGAGTAGGGAAATGAACTCTATGAATCTCTTATCTCCATGCAACTGCCGTGTATAGAGTATATATGATGCTCTTCTCTTTTCTGTCTGCACAATGGTCAACATAAAATATCATCTTCACATTCTTCTGATATAGATGTTCTAATGGAAGCATTCAACAAAAAAATTCTTAGATACAGAAAATGTTTATTTGTTTAATTTTATTTCTCTTCCTTGACATCTGAATAAACTCAACCTGAAAATGGTGAAGCTGCCACCCACAATCAGATGGAGATTGACAGCTGGAATTGGCAGTCTCCAATGTAGTAGACTGCCCTGAACACATCGCTTTCTTTTTACTTATTTTTTTGAACAAATTACTTTATTGGGGTAATGTGGTAAGGGCTTTCCCATTGTCTTATGTCACAAACATCCATCCTTCTTTTAGGAATATTTCTTTTCTTATTCAAGCTGCCATATTAGGGGTAGGTAAAGGGGGGTAAGGGAATGA
Source organism: Fraxinus cuspidata (assembly GCA_903798385.1). Lineage (NCBI taxonomy): Eukaryota > Viridiplantae > Streptophyta > Magnoliopsida > Lamiales > Oleaceae > Fraxinus > Fraxinus cuspidata. The sequence continues at coordinate 35,536 of CAIGRP010023215.1, read as the reverse complement.
GGTGGTATCTGCTAACCTGCTGTAGACATCTTATGGGAATTTGGACTGAGACGTGAAGCATAACAACAAAAAGAATAATTCTTCTGGTGTCAGTTGTTTAATATTTAAATAATTTAATTATGAAACGAACATCAAAAATATGATGCCCGTTATGATGGTTATATGTTGAATGAGATGGTTTGGGCATAGTCAATGACTATCACAGATGTACCCAATTAGGAAAATGGGCTGGAGTAGTGCAGTGAGCTTAAAGATATGACGACTAAAAATCATTAAATGAGGTTACGGTGATGCATACTTTTGTCGTTTAATTTTGGAGATAATCCTTGACAGAGTAGAGTGGAAATAAAAAGGATATATGTAGCCAATCACTACCAATGCGGATAATGCTTTGTTGAGCTGTGATGAGATGAAGATTAGATAATGAATCCGCTTGAAATATACTAACGGAGCTTTTAATTCTTGAGTAGCTTCTTTCCATACTCTGTTTCTTTCTCTCAGCTTCAGTGAATAGAACTTTCATTTCTTAAATCCCAAATGATGTCTTTCATCAAATCAGTAGAGTTCGACCATTTTGCATAATTTGGCTGTAATTTTTCATTATGGACTCATGCGAATATTTCAGACTTTCTTTTTAACTTTGCAATCATGTGAAAATATATAGTTGGCGGCTCATCTGTTAAATTTACGTCACTTAAATTATAAGCCAAGATCTTAGTGATCACACTGCTTGGCGAATAAATGTGCATGAATTTAGTTGAAGATTCCAGCAAGGAAATTGTCTATTTAATAGTTTTTGTAGCCCGTTTATGCAAGTCAGTGTCAATTTGTATGGTTGCTTGCTGATCCATTGATTGGAAGCAAGTACAAGAACAGAAATATAAGAGAGACAATTTTGTGAAGTTCAGGGTTGAGATCACTAGCAGAGCAAGGGAAAATATATTCTGTTATTATTAAGGTTATATTTTTCTGTCCCAATATGTTTTTCATTCTTTTCTTTTTCTGTGCTCGTAAATTATTTACATAATTTCCCGATACACGTGTTCTTTCCCTTACTATCTTCACCGACGTACTGCTCCTAGTCTCAATTTGGTCCCTCTCGAAAATTAGTCTCTTTTTGGGAATTCAATTTTGACATGTACTGTGACAGCATTTTAATGTGTCACAAATTTCAAAACAACGTTCTAGTTGACTTCTATCTTTATTATGAATATTGCCACGTAGAGGTTGTTTGAAGTTTTGTATATTGTATATGAGATAATATGTCTTGTATTTCTATATGCAGGCTAGGATACTTCTGGGGTCTGGATTTGCAGCTGTTAATGATAATACCCCGTCTTATCAGCAGGCTGTCCCAAATGAAGCTACTTTAGGTCAACCGCCTGAAGTTGTTCAAGTACCGGACGATGTTCATCAAGGAAGCAAATTAATTCAAGAGCAAGGATCTTCAGGCAAAGAAGAATGCACTGTTGGGCCAGATGAACTCAGAATTAGTGACTTCCCGAATGAAATTGATAAAGACAGTGTTACTTATGATGGAGATGCATCCAATATTGCTACATGCACCACTAGTGATAGAGAAGAAGTTCCTTCCCGACATTCCTTCTGTTATGAGGCCGAGGCTGGAGACAATGGGGATGGTTCCCTTACCTCCTGTGTTGGAACTCGATGGTTCAAAGCTCCCGAACTGCTTTATGGTTCTACAAACTACGGGCTGGAGATTGATTTGTGGTCATTGGGTTGTATTTTTGCAGAGCTTTTGCGTCTCGAACCACTTTTTCCTGGCAATTCAGACATTGATCAGCTGGGCAGAATTTTTAGTGTGTTGGGAAACTTATCTGAAAAGGTTTGGCCTGGTTGCACAAAACTCCCTGATTATGAAATCATTTCATTTGCTAAAGTAGAAAATCCGGTCAGTTTGGAAGCATGTCTGTGTAAATGCTCTCCCGATGAACTTCTTCTTATCAAAAAACTACTATGTTTTGACCCATCTGGTAGAGCTACTGCCATGGAATTGCTCCATGACAAGTATTTGAATGAAGAACCTCTACCCTTACCAGTATCTGAATTGAGGATTCCTTCTAAATGCGAGGGGCAAGACGAGGATTCTGATAATGAATGGGGTGACTACAGGGATTATGGCTCGGATTCTGACATTGATGGCCAATTCAACGTTACCACCACAGGGAATGGTTTTTCAATTCGGTTTCCTTGAGGTTTAATAAGCGCATATGTATCTCCAAGATGTTTTGAGCAAATCTTGTTTTTCGTATTATAGTTCTCAACAACTCCTTGCTGAATTTTGAAACAAATGGTTGTGCAACTGTCAGGTTGTGTTGCACCAATTTATGTTTGTTAGTAATATAAGATTTGTTTGAAGAAACCTTGAGTTTGTACCAAGAAATGCTCTCTCTGTGTGTGGATTTTTTGAAGGGTCAAACTGTACACTAAATGTGAACTCTGAAGATGCCTTGACCCAGGAACACTTACTTCTAATAAAAGCATTTTAACTTATTTATAATTAATAATTATTTTATTGCAATTAAAATTTTCTTTCTTTTGACTTTGTTCATTGTTTGAAATGCTAGTCATTAGCTATATTTCAGTACTTTATACGTACAAATTAGGGAGGATGATGCAAATGGCTAAAATATCGAATGCTTTATATGATTATCAATCAAATAAAAAGTTATTTTATGTATCAATCCTTACATTTCCCACTATTGGCGGGGTAATCCTTACATTTCCTACTACTTGTGGGGTAACAGCTAGTGTTGGTATCTTGGGAGATATCATTATTGCTGAACCCAATTCCTAGGCCTTTTAGAGAACAGTAGAATGTTGGGTTAGCTCTGTGATAGTAAATGATAAGATCAATAAAGTGGTATTTATATTTCTCACTGATTTTATAATTTTACCCAACGTCATATGAGGATGATCCCCAATCTGTACTATACTATTTCATAAATTTAGATACCTTTAGCTGCATTTTTTGAACAATGGGAATATGCATATAGTGTTTGGCATTTACCCGTGCAATTGCTGCCGTGTTTCCCTTTCATATATGGTTACTCGATGCTATGAAGGGACCTGCGCCTACTACTGTGTGCAAAATGAGTTCATACTGTTTAAACGGGGAGAGAAATATTAAAGTCGCGCTCTCAAGCGCACAAATGCTAAACCCTGAATAGCAAAAGTCCAATAGTTGAAAGTATTTTTGTTAAAACTTCATTTCTTTAGACCTTAAAAGAATTTGTCGATATTTATAATTATATCTTCTTGTTCCTCGATTTTCATGTTTATGTGCTAGATCAAAATTGATAAAATACATCATGTTTACTTACAGATTACGTAGAGGACATTATAAACGATTTTTTTTATTTTTTATATGGGTGGAAATTTTAATTTTCTGAACATTAAACATGCGTTTCAACTTAAAAACCAATTGTGTTTATCCAATAGCACGGATACTCTTGGCCTAGAGGGCCACCTACGGAGTAACATAAGGCTCCAGCCTCCATGGCAGAGCCGAGGGAGGGCAAGAGTGGGGACCACCTGCAACATGTGAAATTTTCTCTACATTTATATAAGAATTTAAATTTTATATATATAAAAATAAGTAAATAAACAATATTTTGTAAAAAATAATTACCTTCTTTTTCAACTTCACCACATTTTAATTACAATCAACATTTTCAATGTTCACTTTTTTTTGGTCACTTTCGCACTTTTGTCTCCAACTTTTTTCATTACACCTTGTATTAACCTTCTATTAATTTTCACACCTCTAATGAAGGTTTCTGTCCAAAAAATCAGTTAAATCAGAGTAAAAAAAATTATTATTTCTCATATTTTCAAATAAGCGAAATAAATATTAAATACGAAAGCTTGGAAAAAAATATTTGTCCCCAATTTAATGCATATTAGTAGATTATTTGGACAAATATTATTATTATTATCATAAACAAGATGAGATAATTTAAATGAAGATAATTAATAAGAATGCAATAAAAAAAATTAAAATACAAGTGCAAGAACGAGGAAAAAATTTCAAAGACTTTCATTACAATTAAAATGTGACACTTATAATAAAAATTGTGTTATGTATAAAATCACCTTTTTAAAATGAATTAGAGGCAGACACAGGCTTGATGACCTTCGAAGCTTAGCCCTACTTGGTAGAAATTAAATTAAAATTTAATTTAACCGAAGTCTATAATTAATTTTCACCACATTTTTTGAGTTCTATAACTTTTCAACCATATTTTTCATCGATTTCTATCAAAATTTATTAAAAAACTGATTTTAATTCTCATCAAATATTGGCTTAACATTTTCTACATAAAATTTAGGGCACAATTAACTTTGCAAGAAACCCCTAGCATTTTGCCTGGATATAATGTTAAATTTAGATAATATCAAATTTTAAAATCTTGTCAAAATCTGATTTTTCCACATGATTTATGTTTGTTGGGAATGCTTTATTTTTAATCGTCAATTGAACACTTGGAATATCCACAAAGCTAAAACTTCAATATTAGAGCATCACCAGTGCAAAATTGTGCCCCGTAAGTGAATAAAAAATACTCGAAAAATTCCTCTTCAATGTAAACTATATGTACTAACGTCACAAAATAAATAAATAAATAAAACTCCGTCAAATTTCAAAAGCTTTATCAAACAGTGACTCAGCAAAATTAATATTTCATTTCTTAAACTCATATTTCCTATCCATATTTAAACATCAAGATAGCAATTCATAGAATGAATTGAAGATTAATTTTGCGTTTTGAGTGATATCTATTAGACATCTAATGTCACATAGGTAGGAAGGCTTTCATAGCAATCCATAAAATACCTTAAGAGACTAATTTTACATTAGAGTGTCGTCTGTTTAGAGATCTAACATCACATAGATCGAAAGTCTTTCGTAGAAATCTATAGAATGCATTAGCAAATGCTCTTATCTATTCGAAACTCATGCATGAATACAATTTCAATAAAATATCTGAAAACAGAAACCAAACAATACAGAGATGTGCAGTGCTCTTGAAACGGTAATGGTCTGCGCAATGTTATGCTTAACTATAACTGCTAGAGCTCTTATGTTGTAAATAGGCTTCAATAAAATACCTCATATATTTCCAGCAGCCGCAAGAGACGGATTTGTCAACCAAAGCTTCAACACAATTGTCCGTCACAAATTAGTAAAAGCATTTCTTATGTGAACTTTTGGCCTAACCATGCAAACTTTTCTCCGCTACTCTTGTGGGAGGAGGGCAATCTCAATTTCTTGAAGTGATTTTCCTTTTGTTTCCATCACATTCCTCTTCACGAAGACCACTGCCACCAAACAGAATGTACAAAAAATAGAGTACAAGAGCGCGGGACCAAATTGATCGAGCAAACGCAGAAACATCAGCCCAACTAAGAAATTCAACATCTGAGAAGCAAAACGAGGAGCAGGTCAATTGTAAGTAACTAAAATTATTTACATTCCCATTTTTCATCTTTATTTCCAAATATTCAGCAACACAAGCGTATATATAGTGACTACAAAGACAAAATATAAATGTCAGAAAATGAATGAATAGAGATTAATTACCCAATGCACTGACATACAAAATGCCATTGCTTTAGCCCTAATCCGGCTGGGGAATATTTCTGGGAGTAAGAGAGTGGGAACTGGACCAGCTCCAGTGGCAAACGTTAAGACAAACCTGCATAATGTTGCTCCAAATTGTCAATCCAATGTGATTCAATATTTCATTTATTTGTTCTAGACCATTAGTTTTTATGGATCTTTTTCATTTAGTGATTGTTCGTTAAAATTTTGCAAAAGTGGTCAACTTCAATTTTAACATACATCTCATATACCCACAACTTTTCAACTGCATTTCATCAACTTTTATCAAAATCTGCTAAAAAAACTATGGTCAAACAACCCCTTATTATGCTCACAAAGAAAACATGATGCATTTTGCCAGTCTATTATCCCCCCCCCCCCCCCCCCCCCCCCCCCCCCCCCACCACATGCTCAATGATCATCTTAAGGAAAAAGTTAACTCTAGCCTACAAATCAAAGTGACTGATGTATAAAACTTACATGATATCTGGCTTATACATATCTAAACGATCCATTTTGGCTTTTGAATCTTAGAATACATACACCCTACAAATAACATGTACATTGATTTATTCTGGCTTGTACNTTATTTTATATTATAAAGTAAATTTGTTTCTTTGTCAATTCCGACTGTGTTGGCGAAGTGTCCAACTGTACAAAACCAAAAAATAATTTGGACAAGCCACCTGGTCAGTGTCGTGTTGGACACCGACTCGGCGATACCAGGAGAGCGTTAGTGTATCCTAGTCCCCATTGAATCTGAGTTCACTTCACTTTGCTGGCATGTTGCTTGAAATGAATTGGAAAAGTGAATGGGACTATAGAATTCACCTCCAACTTTTTGGCAGGCTAGGATTGTAAGAGGGTCGTGAATTTTTTTCTTTTGTGTGGGTGGGGGGAAATGAGGTGGTAGAGTAAGTCATCCATGGGCAAATTCTAGATTTTCCAGTTCATATTGAGGGAAAGGATGCAATGTGAACTTCGAATGCTAGAAATCAACAGTGTTTTGAATGTTAAGACATTATACAAAAGAAAAAAAAAAAACATATAAGAATTCTTCTAGCATGGAAGATTTACTTTTTACTTTTCAGATAATAACCAGCTCAAACTTTTTCTTGACAGAAAATAACTCAGCTAATGGATCTCTATATACAATTTATTTATATTTAGGAAAGCCAAAATCAACACTTACAGAAGCGTGCTAGCAGTAGATAAGTAAAAAGATCCAGAACTCGAAGTGAATAAGCCAGCTGTAAGAACTTGAAGAGCCATTGATACAGCCTGATTGGATAGAAAGTAACAAAGTGAATAGTCAAAAGAACACCTATTTCAAAAGTGTATACTAGCAACAAAAATGTACTCTAGCAATAAGGATTAAGCATTTTGATTTATACAAAATGAAGCAAGAATTGCAAGCTACAAATGGCAATCCGAATGAGATTTTTGAGGATACAACCCACCCCACCCTGGAACATTGCAGTTATGCAGAGAACAAAGTGGGGGATGGGTTATCTATATGAAGAGTTCTCTACATTTTTTATTTTTCCTATCAACAAGGTTGTGTTGCATAATGAATGGACAACTAATATATCTATTGAACAAGGGTAGGGGCAAGGAACAAGGACTGATGGTACGGTGGGTCAGAACCTGTGACAAGAGGGTGGAGTAGGGAGTCATCCGCTTTCGATTAGCAAAATGGAACATACAGATTGGAAGCCGTTATCTGTATCCCTGTACCCATCTCTATTGCAAAATTGTTTTACATTTATGTAATTCTTCAATTCTTACAAATTTAGATGATGAATCCTTTAGAAGCTCGGTGATATTTTCCTAATATCAAAGTTTCAGGCAAAGAACTTTACCATGCCAAAGAAGCTCCAGAGGAGGAGGACCCTCCTTCCTAGTTTGTCAATCAGTAACAATGCAATTATAGAACCTGAAGAAAAGTACATGTAACATTAAGAAAAAGGGGAGACGGTATTATATATTAACGAGAAATTAAACAAATTCAAGTGACACTCTGGGAAGGGGAAGGGGAAGGGAGAAAGAAGGGAAATTAACAGTAAAAAAAAATATATATATATATACACAGATGAAAGACGAGAGAACTACTTGCCTACTAAATTTGCAATCCCCACAAGACCATTTGCCAGGTTCGAGGACACTCCAGCACGTCTAAATACAGTTGAAGAGAAATAAAACACGGCATTTATTCCAGATAGCTGTTGTAAAGCAAATAGGGTTGACCCAATAAAAACAACTGCAAAAGGATTGAGTGAATAACAAAGCATTTTTCAAGTAGAAAACAAATAGAGGGAAGATTTTGCAGCAGCCGAATAAGAGTAGACAGCAAGACAACTAATAGATATAGGAGGAATAAAATTAAATATACTGTTGAGATTATGATTCAGCAACTTAATTATATCTACCTCTGGAGTGCCGACCATAGAGCAATTCTGCAATCTTTACAGAATCAACTTCATCCCCTCTGTCTGTCTTGGAAAGCTCCGCCATAGCATCTTTGACATGCAAACCTCCAAGAAGCTTCTCAAATTCAGCTTCTGCTTCAGAACTTCTTCCTCGCTATCACATTGGGGAAAAAAAATTCAGTCAATAAACTCAAGTAATCAAATCAGTCAATTCATACAGTACAATAGTCTTGTCATATTATGTCAGATGGGATGATCACACACGGTGGCATTTAAGAAACAATAGTAGAACTGTTTTGTCTCACTGACATATCAAATGCAATACTAAAGAAGTTTCAATTGAATGCAGAATTCCAGTTTTAAGACGACGGAGACAGGCAAGGATACAACTGTGTCATGACAAGATATGTTTTGAATGAAAGATGCAGAGATAACATGAGAAAGGAGAACCAAATGGAGGAACATAATGCATATTTCCCTTTCTTCAGAAAAAAATGCTAACATGGACGCCTGCAGATTAATACTAGATGAAGCACTTAAAAAGGATGTATGAGAGAGAGAGAATATATTAACAGGTACAGCATGATAGGGGGAAATTACAGTTTCCAATTTTATCAATAAAAAGTCACATTCGTTTACTTTGCCTTCTCAAGGTCCTCATTCTTTCAAAAAAAAGGCAAGAAAAGGAAGGAAGCATACAACGAAAAAAATCATAGTACTAATGTTAAAAACCTTGTATAGCCAGTGGGGAGACTCAGCACAAAACATCATTGCAAGAACCAGTATGGCAGCAGGAATTGTTGATATCCAAAAACAGATGCGCCACCTGAGAAAGCACACAAGTCAGAAGCGCATATATGAGCTCGTATCCAACTGTTTTTTTACTAGAAGAAAAGAAATTTATAAATTCCTTTAATATTGCCAGCTCATCTTTAGCTGGTTTTCCTTACCAGCCAACGGTACTTGTGACAGGAATCCCAATAAGGAGAGCCCCCAGCAGCCCAAGACATGTTGCTAGTTGAATAAAGCTTCCATAAGTACCCCTCACATGAGCAGGAGAAATCTGCTTGCAAGTACAAAAGTGAATTATGCAAGGACCCAACCTTCTTAGACTAGAAAATTGAAAAAGAAAAATCCTGCTACGTATTCAATAGCACAGGTTGTGTGTGGCAAATTACTCTACCTCTGTCACATAAAGAGATGCAACTGGGGGACCCACGCCCAAGCCTGTCCCCACTATAAACCTCCCCAGAAGCATGCCTGCCAAGTTTTTTGTAGTTGCACTGGAAATTTACATGTATTAGCACCTTTTTCAATTTCAAAGATAATAAATGAACTACAAAAGGCAGCAAGAATTAATCAATGGTAAAATGTGGTGCCATACATGTCATCTGTAAGCTTTATCAGAGAACTGATGAGTTTTATTTACCATGAGAAAATTGTTCCAAATAACGAAAAAAATCTGCAGCAATTTGCTCATCTGCTTCAAACGAATTTGTCATAATCCAAAATAGAAACCAAAAAGGGGGGAAAAGAGATGGTTTTTAGCAATTAATGGAAGATGCTCCAGTCTAATTTCGTCAGGCACTTTAATCTCATTTTCATGTCTTCCAGCTTATGGAATCACATAAATAAGGTATTTCAATAGTGAGTAGAAATCTCCACAGCTAAAAAGAACCAACTTCACTGGAGTGATTAGATAATATCTCTAATCTTACACCTCATTTTCAACCATTTAAAGTGAGACGTTCCATATTGTAGTCTAATTCATAATGTTACTGTACAGTTTTTTGGATGGTAATCTCCTCTGTGAAAGTGAAGGGTAGTTTTCTTGCTAACTTCATATCACTGCACCGTTCTATTTTTAAGTAGAACAATAATCACCATGGGAAGGGGTGTGAAAGGAGTAGAGTTTCCTACAACTTTTATTGCTACCGTTTACCTTTCAATCCAACTTAGAAATCATAACCATTTTACACAAGAAATCTTCAGGGTATGATGATGGGAAGTTACCAGCTAGGAGGTCAGTTTATTGCAGTCATATAATTTAGCTAATCAACAGTTCATATAATTAATTATATGCATAAAGGTATGCTTTATCATCCAAAGATTATCACAAAGGGTGCACTTTTCTCAGGTGCTCGAAGATCAGCTATGGAAATAAACACACGTAGAGATATAATTCTAAAGCTAGCTTAAGAGGTTAGAAACTGCATTTATAACTATAGGTTTCTATAAAACATGTTTGAGGAAATAGCAAATTGAAAGAAACGATTTCAGTTAAGTGGTATTCTTTTGCATCCTCCCCTTTCATCTCGTGAAGTTTTTTGTCTCTAACCGAGGAAGTAGGCCTGTACCAAACCACGTAAATTCCTTGCGTTCATTCTCTTGTATATGTTTTGCCTACAATCACGACCTTGGGGCTTCCGCACAGTGCAACAGGAAAAATTCTATTTAATCGGATAGTGTTCATTAAAGAACAGAAAAACAATTAATAAGCACTTTAATGTTACCAGTGTGAACTATTTCACGAATATTAACAATACAGAACTGGACAGATAGTTGGATCCTAAAATGTAAGTAGATGGAGTGAAAGAATTAATATGATACTAACCGGGGTTGAAATTGGAAGGTTATGAAGTAAAGAGTTTGAAGTTACCATAGGGAACCACCCACAAGCATTGGTAGTGCACACAATTGAAAACTCCTACGACGCCCAACTTCATCAGCGATCCAACCACTGAACAGGGATCCAACAAAAGCACCAGCGAGTAGAGTACTTACCACCAATCCTTCATTTCACAATATCAAAGATGGAAATTAAAATAAAAAATTACAAATACTAAAAAGATATAGAATGTGCAATTCACCTTCTGCCATTGTATTCCCATGGAAACCAAGATCAACAGAAATGCTTTCAAGTGGTTCATTTACAACTCTTTGGAGAGAGAACAGATCATGGTCAGTAAATGAGCAAAATAGACAGAAATGATAGAAAGAAATAATAACTATAACAGAAAAAGTAGTTTCAAGAACAAACCCAAGATGGTAGCCAAACAAGAAGGAAACTATAGTTGCCGCAAGAACGTGAGGAAGAGAAAGCTTCCAAGAAGGAACAGTCGTCTCTTGCTCCAAATCACTTAGTAATTGCTCTGGAAAACATACTGAATTAAGAAAGATCACCATAGGGAGCATACAAAACAATATGCAAATTTGATATATATTTTCTTGGAAGTACTCAGTGATTTTTCTCTTTTTCTAATGTAATCTATCAATCATCCATTTTTAGTATTTAAATACAGAGATATGACATCATTGTCAAATAGGGTGATGAAATCTATTATATGGTGATCATCAAGGAAAAGCAAGATGATCCCAAATGCTAAAGTTATTGAAATTAGCTCCATATGGATGTAGACTTTTATTCGGTTTCCAAATTTCAAAGACAAGATCAAGGAGTAAAGTTTACCTGAATAATCTTCCAGGTCATTTGAACCCATGCAATCCCTTGGTGCAGTCATCCGTTTATGCATCGAGGAGGAGACTTGTAAGTTTCCCAACATACCAAAACTCAAAGGTCCGTCCAAATTACCTAACTTGGAGAGACTTCTGCCCGATGTTACAAAAATTTAGTTCCATATCACATCAGGGGCATACCAATTCATGTCCCATAAAAATACATTTCTATTTATGCAATTCAGCTTTGCATATTTTATATTTATAATGCGACATCCGTTTAGACAGTATATATTGATATAAAAGAACAGATTAAAACTGATGTTGAATTCGATGTTTGTTTTGCTCTTCGTTATGAAAATACAGAAAGATGCTAAATGCATAGTTTAAATTTATACTAGTTTTTTACAATTCAATGTTGATTCAGCAAATCAACTTCAACAAGAAGTCTTGGTTAGTAAAAATTTGTAAACAATTATCTCAGATCTTGACTTCAAAGTGTACACATATAACATAAAATTCATTCGATATTAATAATTCAACACATTTGTTATTATAGAAATGTCATACAAATACATATAATTGAATCTAAAGATAAATTACTATGCAGAAGAACTAACACAACTGCTTTGAAATTATAAATCAAATTCCAATAAATTCATAAAACTGAAAGCAATATCAAACCGGTTTAAACTCCATTACCTTATCTCGTATCCTGATCATCCAACGATGAGTAAACAAGTTCTAATAAAAATTCAAAGAGAAAAGAACTCAAAACTTCACGAAGCTGAGAGAGATTTGATAAATTACGCAAGTGGGGTTTTGGAATTTACTCTACCCTTCTTCGGTGTCCTTTTATATGACGTAGAGGTGAAAGAGACTGGAACCACCCAGCGCATGATGGTGTCTAATGATAAAAGGTAAATTATGCACCATAGGTCCTCAATCTATTGTAAGAGTTTAAAATTTTCTCCAATGTTATGTTATAATTACACGAGCAACTTCCAAATATGAAAACTGTCGAAATCTCGTCAAATTATAAGTGTTGAAATGGCACCAAACTTAGTGTTCCCATATATGTTTATTGCCCTAAGCACATTGGGCTTTCTTAACAAATGATAATATCCCCAGCGTTGAATCCATAGTTCCAAAATGTATGTTCCCGATATATTTATTATCCTGAGCACATTACATCTTAACAAATGGGAACACGTTAAGGTATAACATACCATATGTCATAACAATGGGTTGACTTTTTTCATTTGCTAAGAAAATGTAATACATCGATTTGTTGTGAGGATTGAATAGCAAGTTTGGAGCAACATATTTGAGCTCATTATTATATAGTCCTCGTTTTTAGATTTATAAAGCTAAAGCTTGGTTTCTCAACTTGGGTCGTGGTTCCGAAATATGAAGTGAGACATGCTAATGAAGGTTAAGATACAACTTAGTCTCGTTTGACAATCACTAAAATGTGTCTTGAAATAGTGAATTTTTTTGGATAATGTGTGGTTAAAAAGTAGCAAAATTTTAATTTACGTGCAAAATATTTTTATTTTCAAAATATGTGATTGAAGATGAGTAAAAAATAAATAAATTGTTTTAATAGTTTTCAAACATGCTCTTAACCAAGTTTCGGATATCTCCCAAGGACTTGTATTTCAAGAATAATAAAAAGTTTAGGACCAACGTGTTAATTAATAGGACAAGTGGTGCAATGTTCCCTATGATGATGATGGTGCGTACAACTGACGCGGTAAAATGGGAGGGTACATCCGTAATATCAGTAGCAATACGAGGGCTGAAGTGTCAGATAATTTAGCTTCTTCACTCATTTGGAGACACCTGTCCAATTGGAGTAACATGCGAACTTTGACTACACGTGATTTTTATTTTGTAGGAATCTAACGCATAAATATCAATGGTCCGTGACACGACAGAGGTCTAGGGGAAATTGTGCAGGTATTAGTAGGGTTTAACATTTTGGTCCTTTAAATTTATAATATTTTATAAAACAGTCCTCAAAACTTTATTGATAAGAAATTAAGCTCAATTCTTAAATATAATGCTTTTAAACCCCTTTATTTAACTAACGAAGAAAATGTCGTTCAGAAAAAAAAGAAATTGAGTAAGAAGAAAGAATCAATTCAAAATTACTTCCATTTGAATCACTAACCATGGTACATGCCTTCGGGGTGGTCGGGACTCCGCTGACGAGTAGCGACTCGAGTTCCTACATAAAAAAAAAAAAAAATGTGCACACGAAATATTATGGAATGTATTTTTTTAAATTTCAAGAATGTGCGCCAAAGATCTTTTGATTGAGACTAACAAGATACAATAACATTAAACTTGTTTGAGTTCCATTTTTGTGCCAAAATGCATTTCTGAATAGTGTTCTTTTGATAATTGTGTGGTTAAAAATAAGATTTTTTTTAATTTACATATAATATTATTTTATGAGAGAATGTGTGCTGAAAATGAGTTTAGCAAAAAAATAATAATTTTTGAGAAAATTAGGGCCAAATTGATGAGACTCGGGCTAAATTGATGAGACTCGTAAACATTTTTATTTGATATTACAATGGGTCGAGCAAATAATTAATATTGCAAGGTTTGTCGACACGTAAAATAAATACTATATAATCGAAGTAAACGTGTAATTGATAAATCACTTTCAATAATTTAGGGTACGTCTAAAAATAATAGTTGAGCATATTTATTTAGGTCGGTTATTCTTGTAATCAGACATTAACACGTGGCTAAAGCTAAAGAAACTATCAATATATCTCGAGATGATGTTTGGACAAAAATCAAATTGACTGACAAGATTTTGTGCTTTTACTCATGAATTTAAGCACGAAGATACGACGGACATGGAGATAATTGAACAAGTTTACAGATCTCAAAGAGATTATGCAATTCAAGATCAACCCTCGTTAACTTTGACAATTTAGTGAAAACAATTCGAAATTAATATATGAACAAGCTAAACTTAAAGTGATTTAAGCAACTTAAAGGCTCTAGACAAGATTGTAAAGAAAGTCTTTTTAAACAACAATAATAAAATTAACGGAGTATAGGAATGGAAAGCGATGGGTTTAGGGAGGCTATCTCATTCTCCACCCCCCCCCCCCACCTCCCCATCCCATTCCCACTTATTTGGTGTCGAGTTTGGGATGGGCGTGGACGGGAAGAACTCTCAATCTTCGTTTATGGCCCTGCTAGCAACAACATTATGTTTATAAAATATTTTAAGAACTTAAAAGAATGATAAAATACAATATTATACAATTTTCATATTTAATATAAAAAAAATTATTGATTGGGTTGTGGACAAGGACGGGGGAGGACCACAATTTTCCGATTAGTCGAAAAATTCAAGTCTTGTTGTCATCTCTAACTAAGCAAAACAATCACCAATAAAAATTTTCGACCATTGCCAACGATATTACCATCAGGGATTCTTATAGAAAATAATACATTGATTATTCAAATGGAACTCTCGATGTGATACTATTGTTGTTCATTACACGTCTCTTTCATTGGTTATCAACAACAATTTTGTTGATAATTTCATCAATCATCAAATATGATCTGGTCCCTAGCGAACAAGTATCAATAGGAATCATTTAACTAAAGCTTTAGTTCTTAATGTACTTATGGGACCAAACTAAAAACTGAATTATTTTCTTATTGTAAAACCTAATCTCAAGCGTCGAAATTGGTCTTATGCAACCAAATAGAAATTCAAGTCGCTTGAGTATCCATTTTTTTCCTTCCTTATTGATAGGTCACCTTTTTTTTTTGGCTTTTCAAGTCTTTTAGTTTAAGTACTCATAAGCCATTGATATTATTGTCAAAAGTGTGAATAAGAAATAAGCAGCATTTTGGATCCTAAGTCCTATAAAATGTGTGAATAAAAAATATGTTTGATGAACTTAAATAAAATTTAAACTTTACCAAAACATGCACCCAAGTTCTCTGTCTTAATTGCACATACTAGGTACTATCATTCCAATTTTCAATTTTAAAAACTGTATAATAATTAAAAATAAAGTTCGAGTTTTTTCGGATTTGGGTTTGGAATCGAGAGTTGAACCAAGACTGATTGATTCTCGTGAGACTACTATTCCAAATTTCAATTTTAAAAACTGTATAAAAATTAAAATAAAATTCGAGTTTCTTGATTTTGAATTTGGAATCGAGAATTGGACCAAGATTGATTGATTCTAGTTCTTAATATGTAGAATCGATTATGCTGGTTGTATAGGCCCATTTTTACATGCAATAATTTAATAGACCACGTGGCAACTTTCTAACAAAAGAAAAACGAAAGAAAGGAGGGAATGGCAAAAAAATGCAATTGCACCACGCCCCTATTTTACCCCAAAATTGGAAAACCTAAAAGCTCATTCCCTCATCCCCGATTGTGACCATATCCTCCAACTACGAGTTCGAAAATCGGTGAGACAAATTCAACGACGACATACGTGTCATCTTCTCCACCTCTGCCTATCCTATGTGAGCCACACTATTTGGGTTTATTTAGTAATGTGGATTTGTAATTTTCCATTATATGCTGCTTTGAAGTCCATGATTCTTCACTTCCTCATTGTAGCCACGATTTTTCAATTCGTAATACAAGCCGCATGTATTGAAATGTTACACAAATTTTATTTGAACTTTCTCAATGCATTCATCATGTATTAGTTCTTTAGTGAATATTTTTCAAGTTAATGTTACAGTTGATTATCGAATTATTCATGTGGCTGACTTGGCTGCATCCTTCAAACCTTCTCAAAGATCATTGAGAACCTCGAGAGCTTGTCAATGTAGACAAAGATTTCGGCTTAAGTTTCAAGCAACATGAATAACTTTTGACAATGTTTTGCTATCATTCAGTTGAAGAAATCACATTTTTTGTTTTTTATTGTAACTTTAAAACGAGTAACTGGTTTATTTACCATAGAAATTATAGTTTCACGAGATTTTTTCCGTAAAAACACGTGAACCATGCCATGGTAGTATGGCACGATCGAAATAGAATTAGATTGAATTGACCTTTTTGATCGATGCATAATGCTATTTATCATCATGATGATGGAATATCGGTGATATAATAATCTATTATCCCTCAAATTTCTCTCTCCTCACTTTTTTCTCATAAAAATTGAATAGCGCAATCCAATTATTTCACATAAACTGCCACATTATCGATATTTCATCATCATAATAATAAATAACATTATTCTTGAAAGATACCTAATTAGTGTGGTGCTTTTGTCAACTTGCCCCACCAAAAAAAAAAAGAAAGAAAGAAAAGTTTTAGTCCCCGTTTGGCCTCCATTAAATTATGATTCATTTTCTCCCTTCTAGTCATTCACATATTTTTCAATATAATAATATTTTACGTAAATTAAAAAAAATTTACTTCATTTTTAAATCACATATATTTTTTTAAAATATAAAAACCAATCACTAATCTACTTTAAAACTTGAGGCTCCCAATATAATTATGCTTTTCACTGTACTCTATTACATTCGGTTAGATCCAAAATCCAGCGTGTCCAAAGTAAAATTCATCTAAAATTTAACCTTCCACTCCATCTCCAAGATCCACGTACACCATATTAACGTGTGACCACACCCATTCGACCACTTTAGACAAACATTTGCTAGGGCACACAGAAAATCACGGCGTGAAACCACAGAGGAAGAAAAAGGATGGGGTCACGAGAGAAGGACCAAACAACGTCGCACCATCCACTGCTGAGCAGCCTCGTTATACGTCCCACGGACAGCGTTGGTGGAGGAGGTGCCACCGGTGGCGGTGGTGCTGGCAGCGACTACGAACCAGGCGAGGTGCGTCGTGATCCGCTTCCGTACTCTCGTTCCGACCGATACGCCTCCGATGACCGTGGTTTGTTTCTCTCCTATTATTACTTGATTTTGCTTAATTTGTTAGGGTTCTTTCTTAACCGTGTGATTTCCTGAAGCCTAACCCTATGTTTCTTATCCCTTTTAACTCATATTCTGCTGTGTTTGTTTAGGGATTCGATTCAACCTGATTAGTATAGATTTTTTTATTTTTATTTGATTCGTTAGTGATAGTAATTTTTGTCGTAATATGCAAGTACCATAATTGTGGAATTTTGAAACAATTGAAAATAAATTATGCGCTCTATATGTTTCAATTTGGGGCTTTATCGAGTTAATATGTTGTCTTAGGATTTGTGCCCGAGCTTGATGAGTTCAAGAGCTACTGAGGAATATGCGAGCTACTCAAGCTTGATCACAAATTCAAGTCTGTAGCTCCATTCAAACTCGAGTAAAAAACTTCTACTTCCCAGTGTTTTCTCATCTAAGATAAATAAACAAGCTTGAGTTTGCTTTTAATATCAGAATACACCATATTTCTTTATCGATCTCTTGAAATAGTATTGTTATACAATGCTTATCAGGCAGTTTTGGTGATTTTACCAATTATGTGTGTGTTATTGTCTTTGTTATATTGAGAAGAAATACGTGACTTCTCAACATTATAAGAGTTCAATGTTGGTGCCCTTTATATTGATTTGCATTTATTTTACTCGAAAATCTTTTGGATTAAAATGGCATATAAATGTTGTTTCATGTGAATCTTATCCATGATAATGCTTGCATGCAGCATTTAAAATGCGTAATCGGGTAATGAGGCATCTCGAGGGCATGTTGATGCGTAAGCCTCACCGTCAGCCAAAAATGTAAAAATTATTAAAATACAAAATAAGTTCATAATACATCATAAACAATCTTCAAAATTCAAAATAGAATGATTCAAAGTGTGCAAACAACAAAGAAAAATATGTAAATATGCTATTTTAATTTGTGGGGGCAAGGGACAAATCCCAAAGTGGGTCAATAAGGAACAAATTGTTTTTAATGTTTTTGCGGGCAATGGGGCTATTCTCAAAATGGCTTAATTAGAATTTTTATGTATTGTAGGGCCACAAGCCTTGAGGCAGTTCTGTGAGGCATGTGCCTCACACAATTGCCTTGTGATCAGCGCCTTAAGGCTTTTTTGCATGTCTCACTCTGTTGCGGGCCTTAGGCGAGTTTCGATTTGGTTTTTAAGACCATGCTGGCCTGTGCTATTTCAGAAAGAAAGTATTTGATTGTCGTTGTTTTGCCAGTGAATTGTCTAGCTTATGCAAAAATGTGTTTTTGAATTGTGGCTAAATTATTGTCGTTGCATTGAGTTCTGAAACTTAAGATGATAATTTTCTAGGATCTGGACATTTTTGTCATCTGCAGTCACCTATTACATATTTAGGCTATTAATTAAATTTAATGCTATTATGAGTAAATAGGCATACATTAACATGTTTATGTCTTTTTGATACTGCATTCTTTTATGAGTTTCTTCTTCCTCCTTGATATCTTGTAAATTATAGCATTTAATTCAAATTTTACAAGTCTCTGAATATTTTTGGAGCAATTAATGTCAACTAATGACATTTGCTTTGACCTACTCTATATGTAAAGCAGTCTGTTTCCTCATTTTCAAGGATCGGTGCTTGCAACCTTCTTTGCCAGTGCCTTGTGTTGTGAATCAAAGCAATGTCGCTTATGGACTATTGAATGGTGAATGAATTTTGCTGTTGTTATTTTCTGCCATGAACGTTGACTGGTGCAAGAACTTGGGTCTTGAGGAAGGCATGGTGGTGTGGGTTTTAAATGATAACATGACTGGCAAATGATTTTTGAACTAATGGTATTTCTTCGTTGCAAAGCCACGTGGCTTTGTTGCCAAGCCATGTGGTTATACAAATATGTATGAAGCTCTAAGGTTACGGTGAATGTGGTATATGTTGTTTTCTTTTCATGGGATTAAGTTTTGACCAGCCACGCATCTCATTTGGAAGTAAGGTGTGCTGGTCATGGAAAAGTTTTCATAGAAGACGTGTTGTTTGGTTTAAGCACTCAGATACAACTTATAGTAAATCCGACAGTTGTTAAAATCTCTGGTAAGTTGGGGAACTATTTAAAGATGATGAGGGGTTAGGAATGCAATTGCCACATAAAAGCAGATGCTGGCTGCTGATTGTATCTGATTTGAGTTGGATTCTTAGTATTGGAAATGCCATTCCTTGAAATTCAGGTAAGTAGTAAATTTCTAGTCTGATGAAGTTTGGGTTGATTAAAATTAAAATGTTTGAATGATTAACTGTGGATTGATTGGACTATTTAAAGGAAAAATTTATGTGAGAGCAGACAGAACGGTTACTTCATGGATCACATTATTTCGTACAGTATCTTCTGGATTGACTTAGATTCTGAATTGTACATGGAAAATGGAAACGTATATCTGTTGGCATCTTGGCAAAGATTGGTTAAATGGGCATTGAGCAGATATTTCTTTCATTTCGTTACTAATGTTTGGTACGATTTTGTTTTCTGTTTTGGGTATGCATGGCTGATTCTCACTTCGGGTGTCCTTGACCAAGGTTCTCGGATTTAAATAATTTGGAATGCTATCAACGGTGTGCCTTTGAATGATCATGTGTAAACTCTGTTTCTGCAATTGGATTAGTGAACGAAGTTTCCATCTGAATGTCACCCTGGTGTATAACCAAGTATTGGCTTGGTCATCATCAGTGAGTTCTGGCTTTATATTGCAGGGGTGTCTAGAGATAACTAATTTGTAGTGCTTAATGGTTGTCATATTTGATTGTACAATCCAATTTAGCAAAACTTAGCTTGTTTTTGACCCAAGGATCTTGAATCCTGATCTTCTGAGTTGTGGATAATTACAGTGTTTCTTGTTTGGTTCAGTATTTTACTGGTAACATCAAGACATACTTGGGAAGCGGTTTCAAGGGAAGTTATTGGCTGGTTTTTACATTCTTCTACACTAGTGTCTTATTTCTATAGTATTTTTGATGAGGAGATGCTCCCAGTTGTGGTAACTGTTTCTTGACGTACTTCAATTTGTCCTTTGCTTTTCTTGGGTTGCACATTGGCTTGTATAGGACACTGTTCTTAGGTGACTTGTACTCACATGATTGGGTGTTTACAGCTTTGGGCTTCACTGGCTTTTTTCAGGTTATAGAATGCCTGCTGGCTCTATTTCACCTGTGCGACGTAGGGATGCAGATCATCGCTATAGTCCTGGTTTTGATCATTCTGGTGCTCCACGTGGTCGTGGATTTGGAAATGGGAGAGATCTTGGTAGATATCGGGAACACTCCCCTCCTTATGGCCGTGGGAGGGGTGGTGGCAGGTTTGGTAGGGTGTATGATCGGCCTGGATATGGTCCAGGACATTTCAGAGGTGAAGGTTTGACAAGAAATAATCCTAATGTGCGCCCAAGAGAAGGAGATTGGGTTTGCCCAGATCCCTCGTAAGTCCTTCCTTTTCTCCTTTTGCTCTTATGTACTTGTTGGGTTTGCCCAGATCCCTCGTAAGTCCTTCCTTTTCTCTTTTCGACTTGATCTTTCTGGGATTTTTCTTAATATGCTTTTGTCTTGACAAATTAACATGTTTGAGCTAAAATCCTTTTGCATTTTCTGTTGGGAGATATGTCTGCAGATTTATTTAATCCAATATTAATTTGGAGCATTACACTTGCTCATGGAAATAAGTTGCTTGTAAGGATGTCGTGGAGCTGCGTGCACACATTTGCATATATTGTATCCCTCAAGTTAATCTTACATTTTCTCCAATTACCCCCACATGCACTGACAAAATTAAAATAAAATACAGTTAGAATTTAAAAAAAAATATGCTGGCCATAAACGAGCTGCATTTATGATTTGCTATTATGCAACTAGTCTTTCTCCAGCATGAAGTTCCTTTTTGTTCAAGGGGACCATTTTCTGCGGCGTGTGCTTGGTGGGAGGAGGGAATTTCTCCAGCATTTATTCACAGCTGTGTTCATATTGATTTAAAACTGGGGGAGGCAAAATGAAACAGAGATTTTTTCTTAGCATTTGAGCTGTGGTGATAGGGAAATGGAACTATGTGGTTTTATATTAGTGCTATTCTTTCATATTCGATTTTTCTAATATTAGCAACCTACTTTCTTGTGTCTAAAGCAGTTTATTTGGTGTCCCAGATGTAAAAACTTGAATTTTGCTAGGCGTGAGCACTGCAACAACTGCAACAGGTTCCGTTATGCACCTGCTGGGAGTCCTAGGAGGGGTTATCCCGGTCCCCCGCCACCCGCTCGTCGTTTTCCTGGTCCTCCAATGGATCCTTCTCCAGGAAGGATCTTGAATGGCTATAGGTCACCTCCTCGTGGTTGGGCCAGAGATGGTGCTAGAGATTTAAGAGCTGCTGCCCCTCCCAGAAATGTAGGCAGATTCCCTGAGCCTCCAATCCGTAGAGATGAACCGGATTTCGCTGTAAATGACTTCAGGGATAGATACAGGTTCGATAGACCAGTACCACTAGATTTGGACCCTAGAGCTCGTGGAAGGGATAGCTTCATTAATGAGAGGAGAGGGGGATATGAGAGGCGACCACTTTCTCCACCTCCAGCAGCACCTCCTCGTGGCCAATGGGCTCGAGATATTAGGGAAAGAAGCAGGTCTCCTGTTAGAGGTGGGCCACCTCCTAAAGATTACCACCGCGATGTATTCATGGATCGGGGCCGAGATGATCGGCGTGGAATGGGACGGGAGGCATTTTAGCTGGTGGTACCAAAGCCTTACAGATAATCTGTCTGTTGCGATTTTTAGAGAGGGATGTTGCACAAGTACTATTTTTATATTTTCTCTTTGCGTAAAGTTGCATGTACTTTGTGTTGAGAGTTAACTAAGAATCATGTCATGTTAACGTCTTGATTACTGCTCAGTATGTTCACGGAGTATCAAAATTTTTGCTCTGCTGTTTTGTGCTTGTTAGTCCAGGCTGTTCTATGGTAACTCGAGCATTCGCTTAACTGCTTTTGTCAATTGTGTATGCTCCAGCCTTATTTAACCCTTGTTTGAGCCCCGTTTTTGGTTAAAAATGTGTGTTGAAATAGTGATTTTTTGGGAAAATGTGTCGTTAATAAATAATGAAAAGTTTTTGATTTACGCATGGAATTATTTTATAGAATTATTTTATAGGAAAATGTGATTGGAAAAAAAAAAAAAAATAGAGCCCAAAGGCACAATATCATCGGGTGTTGACGCACTATTGTCAATGACTTCATTTTCACTCTTGATTCATTGTTATCTCAAATCCTTCGAAAAAGGGCAATTCTTGAATTTGATTGGTTTACTTATGAATAGAGCGTATTTATTTAAAGATTGAGCGTAACTGTAAAGAAAGGATGGTGTATTAAGTCCTAGCGATTTTTTTGAGACTGTGTGGTTAAAATGTAGGGAAAAATTTTGAGTTTACATACAAAATGTTTTATTGTGTGAATATATGATTGAAAATTAGTATGAAAATTAAAGAGTTTGATTTTAAAGGGAGATAAACATAGGCTAATTTACCTTATTCAACAAAACTAACTAGGCCATTAAATGTATGAACTTTTACTTTTTGAGATGATGCTAGTCCTTTAGGATAAGCTAGTTGTGGCAATGATCTAGAATTGTCTCCCTGCTTGAATCGTGCCACCCTGAGTTCATAAGTCGGGCCAAGTGCAGCAAGTAAAGTCCGTGGGCTTTGTTACTCAGCTCAGGTGCTCGATTCATTTTCATTCTTAAGGTTTTATTCAAGTCCATTGGTAGTTGGATAACACGAAATTTTCTTAAACGTGTAGAATTCTTCACTATCCTAGAGTGTCACTTCTCTTGGAACTACGACTTTATATCGGTACTTGGGAGGGTATTATTCATTTACAAGGTTCTTACTTTTTTGCTTAGTACAATATTACAGATTTGAGTGTAAAATTTTATTTCATTTGAAATTACTTATATACTAGCCTTTGCCCGTGCAATGCACAGGTTGTGTTATGTGGAAAGGTAATATTAGTGTGTTGAATGTTAACGACTATAATCTCAGATGAAGAAAACAATATAGTTTTATGTTGCAATGGTAAGTTAATGACTTCGAAATTAAGGACAAGGAAATGATGATTGAATAAAACACATTCTAATAGGAAGTTATTTTGGCTCCAATAAATTTTCTTCATCCAACAAATATAAACCTAACCCTCTATTTTTTGCATAGTTTTGATTCCATATGGCCAAATAGGACATACTTCATGCAGGGAGGGAGTGCAGCATTGCACGTAGTTTCTCTCTAAGTTTGAACTCCAAATGAAGCAAACAACTAATAATAGTTGGACAAGTGAAGCTTTAATCATTTTGTGGCACGCAGCAAGGAACTTGAAATTCTTTCTCATCCAGCACATACCTTGAGCCTTTCATGAGCCTCCTTCACTGCCTTTCCATCTTTCTTCTTTCTCCAATTATAGCCATCTTTCCGGAAGTAGCTATGCACCTTCCAGTCAAAAAGAATAAGGGAACTGCCTGAAAGTAAATTATCATAATTTAGATAACAGTTAAATTTCTCATTTTAAAAGCAAAATCAGTAATGGAACGAGAACTTCAACATTTGGCATTTGCGACCAAAAGAAAACTTGGAAAATTCAAATTTTTGGTCAATGAATTCAATTGTCTCTTATTATCATGAAATCCCATGCCACGGTCTTGTATTTCACCCGTCGATTCCACCTCTACCCCAACTCGAAACCACTACCAAAGCTTGAAGGAAAATAGAGCAAGTGTCTAGAAATCGGGAGCTGGTCTTCAACGAAAAGAGAGAGGGAAAGGGAAACGGGAACATCTGATTTCTCTGGAAGAGGGAAAGATATGGTCGGCTCGTATGGATTCTTTTTTTTTTTTGAATGGAAGATGAATAAAAGTGAATAGAATGCCCAGTTTGATAGGCATTAAATTCCATGGAAGTAGGAATTTCTTTTTCATTTTCCACCTAATATTAGGTTTGATGACCCAAAAGTTGATGAGAATTTGTTTTCTTACTCACTGCTATTTTCCTCTTTTTTGGGAAAAATTGTGGGAATTGATTTCCAGTTGACTGTCGGTTTTTTTTTGCAATGGAAACAAATTTCTTAATCAATTGTAAAATTTTTTTTCACTTTAATGGACAATCTTCAGATAAAACAAAGCCAAATGAACTCTAAATTTTGATGAAAAAAATGATTTTTTAAGAATTTTTTTTTTTAGTTTTTGGTAATGGAAACAAATTTTATAACCAATTGTGGAAAAAATTATTTCTTTAATGGAAAATTTTCATGTAAAACAAAGCCAAACGAATACAAAATTTTAAAATTTTTCGGGTGGAAAATTATACTAATCAAACACACTTATTAACAATTCCCTGAAAACAAGTTCTAGACAATTACTTTTCTTGGAATTCGTTTTCTTTCTACCCATTTTTCACCATTGCAATATAATTTTATTTGAAAAATGTGTGGTTGAAATGAAAAAAATGAAAATGAAAATGGGTGTCAAATAGGACCTAATATATTAATTGTATGAATAGACAATGATGTGAAGCCTCAACTAAGGAGATGAAGCCACGTGATTCTGATCCAACGGACATTATTATATCGGCCCATACAGTATAAATAGATCATCTTTGTAACTTAGAAGGGGTTGGGAAAATTAGAGTTGAAATTATCACCTTCTCATTCTTGAACTCCATAACTATGGAATCAAGAATAAATATTGACAAATACTTTTACACACATTTTTATTTTCATTTTTTATCATGCACTTGGTAAAAGAATTACATGAGTAGATGATTTTATAATTTACAATACTCTCTTGTTTTCTATCATTCCATATATTATACCGATCTCTTTGGTTATTAGTTTTGGTTCTCCTTTGGTGATCATTGATAATGTGATCATCTTTTGTTTCACATGTCGCAGTTCAAACATCTTCGTCTATCGTCGTAAAACACTTCTCGTGTCCAAATTTGCCTCATTTCTCAATGTTTATCCGATAGAAACGCGTCGAAATTGGTTTGACGTGGCGAGAGTGGGTCCGACATTTGTTTACTCATTTTATGAGATCAACAATAAGAATTATTACTTTTAATAAATGTATAAATAAAATCACACAATACAAACAACTTTTTAAAGCTAAGCCACTATTTAACATACATTCTTTCAGAACTCATTTTCAACAACACATTTTTCAATAAAATAATATTTTTTAACCACACATTTTCCATTATATCAGTATTTAAAATACATTTTTTCTCAATAATATCCATCAAACACACTAGGGTGGGACCCAAGGGGGGTCCTAGGGGGCAAGTGCCCCCAACTTTTGAGATTTTTTTTTTTTAGATTGAAATCTAAGGATGTGTTTGAGCCACATTATTTTGGAAGAATGTATTCTGGAATAGTAGATTGATGGAGAATTTGTGGTTAAAAAAATGAAAAGTCATTGATGTGATGAAAAATATTATTTTATTGAAAAATGTGTGGTTGAAAATGAGTAGAAGAATGAAGATGAAAATTTTAATGTATACCAAACATGACTTATATTTTAATCGAAATCAAAGTTAACAATTAATTTTAATAACATATTTCACGAAATCCATAATTGTTTACTTTTATCAAAATTTATTAAAAATTTGATTTTAATCTCCACCAAATAAGGGCAAAATCAAAATAAATTTGAATTTCGTTAACATGCTAATTTTAAAAAAATTTCGACGATCATACGTTAATCGAATTTACAAATTGCTTATGTCACTCAAAGCTTATTTCGAGAACAACTATACGTGCATATCAAATAGTCCAAACAAATATCGAAAGTAGTTAAAAATACGTTAAACGTGAGTTTTAAAAAAAGACGTCCAACTCGCGTTTTTTTTTTAAAAAAATCAATTATTACATTAACATTTATTTTTTTTGCGATACAAATTTCTCAATGAAATTCTCATTATTTTTAGGAAATTTTATATGGAATATGACATCAAAAATTTTCCTATGTGAATTTTGAGATGTAAAATTACATGGGATATGATTTTTTTGGACGTAAATTTTAAATTGTAAAATTTCTCCCTTATTTACAAGTTCGATTATGCTTCTAATTTTAATTTTAAGGTTCAGCATCTGCCCATGAAACACACCCTAAATACATGTGAAAACAAATTCGAAGTCAACAAGTAGCGTCATATGTTTCTGTCTATATTCCATAGTCCAAACAGTAATGTATACCAGTTCAACTCAATCTCAGTCGTCAATTCCTTGAAGTAAATCTGGTCCGCTCAGCAAGCTTCTCACCTTTTATTTCGCAAAACAAATTGAACTCGATCACACTTGATAATTCTCCACCTCACGCCATTTTTTGCAACAGATTCCCGGAAAAAACAAGACCTCCATAATCCTACGGCTAAAACCCTCACAATCATAAATTCCACGAGTCTCAGCCGTTAAATCCAATTTTCGAAATTGGACCGTACGATTAGGTAATAAAGATAATCTCACCGTCATTTACAAAAATTGAATTTCAAAACCCAGCCAGAGAGGGAGGAGTGACTCCACCCCACCTACGCCTCTCCACTACCATCTCCTATACATACACAAGTATACGTAAACGTATACACGGATCGAGTTGGTTTTTGATTGAGGTTGAGAAGCAGCGGGATTTTGTAGAATAATGTTTTGACGATTTTTCGCTTGAATCTGAGCTGTGCGAGTAATGAAATAATGAAATTATTTTTCGTTTAAATTTATTGATTTTATGAGATTTCTGTTTCAAATTCGTTCGATTTGGGGGATTCGTGTGAAGAGTACAGTTAAATTCGACTTTTATTTATTGGATTTCTCGTAGAAGTTTGTTATTTGGTGGGTTTTGTTGTTTTCGATTTTTTGAATGGAGCAGGAGGGAGGGGTGCTCCCTCCAAAAAGTTCACCACAATTGGATGCTGCTCCGGCAGAGGCGGCAAGGGATATTCCGGCGAGGAAGCCGGCCAGGCAGCTGGATTTCGGTGGAGGCGCATTGAAATCAGCGAGTGTGGCGATGACGGAGCACCATCAGCCACAGCAAATACCAAAGCCGAGTCAGCCACAGTTAGTGAAGCCGAGACAGTTGCCGAAGCCACCGCAGCTGCAGCAACAGATGATATTTATGTCGAATCAACAACCTCCGCCACCAACTCATCCTTCAGTGCGGCCTGTTGTGTGAGTCTCTCTTGCAATTTTGAATGTCCTTGAATAATTTAACTTTTTTTAGGGAGAAATTCGATCTTTGGGAGCTGAGGTTTACAAAATTGTCACGCAAAGTGGTTTGTTGGTTAATTTGTTCACTTCGATTACAAAGTTTTAATCTTTCATGCTTTAATTGATCATACTTCACCATTTGAATGATACCAACATTGAGAGACTAAATGATTTTGAGAACGATGTCCTCAACTTCTCTGCCCACTCTACCCGGGCTGACAGGGGGAGTGGGAGTGGTTAATGGACCTTAAATTGACAATTTAATTATTATTTATCTCAGAAAATTTAGGGAGTTGGAGTGTTTAATAGACCTTAAATGTCCAATTAAATCATTATTCGACTTGGAATATTTGAAAATAATAATGGGTGTAATTTGTTTCGGCAATGTTTCTGGCACTTTCCAGTTTGATTTAGCTGGGTAAGTTACACAATTCTGTCAAATCTAATGACATTTAACTGTGTACAAATATTTGTTAAGTTAGTTGATGAGCTAGTTTGTTTTTATGGATTGATTGTGATAATTTTGGGCATTTATTGGTATTCTTTGTTTCCATCTTCATATTTTGTGTTCTTTCTGTGTCGGTAAATGGTTCTGTCAACCCTACCCCTGCGAAACCCCCGGGCCCCAACAAACAAGCACAAAGGGAAAGCTTCCTTTAATGATTGTTGTATATTCCTGTTTCCATTTCCATCAGAGACAGATAATTATCTGCTCATGCACCCCGAGAATATGCTCATCTGTCCACATCGTATGTGGTTAATTCTAAATGGTTACTCATTTAGTTTCCTTTAATTTCCCATTATTCAAGAGGAAACACCTCGATTTGCCTGATTGAATAATTTATGGTTAATTCAAGTGCATAATATACCTTTATAAATGTATAATATACATAGTAAGACACTTCCATTTGCAAAACATGGTTTGGATTGGCAGTTCTTTTGGTAATGTATTATAATTGATACGCATTATTTCCTCAGGAAACCTGAATCCCCGAGAGCAAGGTCAAGGCAGAACGTAAATGAAGTAAAAGATGGTACTCCAAAAAAGCAAAAGCAGTGTAACTGCAAACACTCGCGATGTTTAAAGTTGTAAGTGGTTACACCTTTTCATACATTTTACGTGTAAAAGTCATGGATTATATTTTGCATCTTAATCAACAGCAAATACAATAGTGAAAGAGTAAACAAATTGAAGAAAGAGTACAATGGCAGTCATTTTTACTACAAAGGAAAATATCAATATATATTATCTTTCTTTCACAAGCCTTTTCTTTTCTTTTCCTCCCTTGATTTCTTGTTATTTTCTTTTGTTTCGGGTGGGTAAGGGGAGAGGAGAAGGAATGGCCTTTTAAATATAGTAGTGCTTGCAGGAGTTGGCTACTTTTTTTGCGTTCAAACTATTAGGAGTGAGACTCAATAACTGTCATTTTACTGAGCAATTTATTCCAACATTTTATTGGCTAAAGTCTGGAAACAGAGCTTCCTGAATCAGATATCTCAACTCGCTATTAGTTACATGTAGATTTAGGCCTTGTTTGGTACGGATTAAAATCGGATTTTAATCTAGGTCAAAGTCAAACAATCAATATTAACCACATCTTTTATGGTCCCACAGCTTTTCAACCACACATTTCAAAAATTTCTATCATAATCTACTAAAAATCTAATTTTAATCCCCAACCAAACACCCTATTAATTAGTACCATTATTTTACGCAGTTGTGATATATAGGAGATATTGTACTATTATAATATGTTTGAGGGATATTGTTAGTTTATAAATGTTGTGACATATTGAGGGATCAATTTAGAGATCTTAATCTAGGTTTATAGCATTAAGAAGACATAATCAGCTCTTCCAGTTTATTCACTGAGGCTAAATTACATCTTTTACTAAGCAACTTTTGTGTGTGAAAACATTTCAGATATAAATGCCACTTATTACATAAACAAATGGCTGGAGGCAACTTATGTGAATGTTTATAAATTGACCGTATCGAATTAGGGAGACACATGCGAATGAGAAAAGTTCTTCACGTTCCCTATAAGATTCTTGTAACTAGGATGCATTCCTTTTTGGGTTTCTGACTCATCATACCTGTAGATCCGTGCAACTTATATATATTCCTTTGATTGCGTTATATTTGATTCACTCACTGGAGAAAATGTACATGTATGTGAATTGTACAAAGCTTTTGGCTTTCTAGATGTCAATGTCAACATCTTTTGACAGTGAAAAGTTCTAATTCTCTCGTTGTATTGTGTGTGCATGCCTGTGTGGTTGTGTGTGTGAAAATTGGATTTAACGGGTATGGACTATGATTTTATTCTGTCATATTCTGTGGCCAGGTACTGTGAATGCTTTGCATCTGGAGTATATTGTGATGGATGCAACTGTGTGAATTGTCACAATAATGTTGAAAATGAAGCTGCCAGAAGCGAAGCAGTTGAAGCTACACTGGAGCGTAATCCAAATGCCTTCAGGCCAAAAATTGCTAGCAGTCCTCATGGAACTCGGGATATAAGGGTACAAACAAAGCTTCAAATAGCATCTTATAATAACTGTATTTTAAATTTTTTAAGCATTAAATTGGGTTTATTGCTATTTATGATCCTTTTAATATCCTCTAGGTATGGTTGATTTGCTTGAGGACTTTTCTGTGCTTACTGTCGGTGTCAACATAAACCATTATGCTTCTTATTTTAGACTAAATTAGGAAATGTAATATTCCTATATTCTCATTTGTATCGATATAATCCCATCAAAATAGATTTGGCAGTAAAAGCTTTTAAATGAGAAACTTGTCAAGGAGAGAGCAACTGATTATGCGTTAGATATGCAATATGGAACTAATTATATAAAATTTCATTAGCGTCTAAAGGGACACGTGATACACCCTCAGTAAAGGAAGTGCTTACGAACTAGTCCAAGAATGTGGCTTGGAGAAACTTCTGTTGGAGAAGAATCTTGACATAAAGGAGTTTTACGTCTGCAACCAGAAATGTGAACATCGATGCTCGCATTACTGGCTCTATATCTTTTGGAGGAGCGATAACAAATTGATCAATGATATTTCTCTCAAGGTTTCATTTGATAGTAATGACACTGAGAGGAATAGATAATTAACTGAAGAAACTGAAAGGTCGCGAAACATAATGAAGCAATTGACCAAAGCCAGCCAAGAATAGTTGACTACTAATTTTCATATTACTGGAAGAGTCAAGGATTTGGAGACAAGACCATTCAAAAAGAGAAAATTGAAGTGCATGACACCATGTCATGGCTCTTTACCGAAGTGGATTGGAAGGCTAGCAAATTTTTTTGAGTATTTTTCTCCTGATTATTTGATTTTCTCTTCTCTCGTCCAACAAGAGAACAAATTTTCTTCATGTAGGGGAGACTGCTGACAATGCAAGCACTATTCCTACTTTGCAAGTTATTTTATTTCAGTTTCATTATTTTGTTGCTAGAATGTGTAGTTCTATTAAGACTAGGCTATTAGTTTTCTTTTATTTTTAGCAAATTGATTTCTTTTCTTGGCCTAAGAGGATTAGGAGATTGACTCTATACTTTCCAAGTGATGAAATCCTATTTGAATTGAAAATTAAGTAATTTCTTCTAATAAAGAAAAAGTGTACTTTGGTGAAGTAACTAAAGCGACAGAATATTTCACTATATTTGAAGCTTTCATTTTTCAATTTTGTTTGTTCCTATGACAATGTATGCGTTCATATGGAAATTTATGCAGGAGGAGGCTGGGGATTTAATCTTAGGTAAGCATAATAAAGGATGCCACTGCAAGAAATCGGGATGCCTTAAGAAGTACTGTGAGTGCTTCCAAGCAAATATTCTTTGTTCTGATAATTGTAAATGCATGGACTGCAAAAATTATGAAGGAAGTGAAGAGAGGCAGGCTCTCTTTCTTGGAGATCATGCCAACAACATGGTGTATATTCAGCAAGCGGCGAATGCTGCCATCACAGGTGCTATTGGATCCTCTGGTTATGGATCTCCTCCTATGAACAAGAAAAGAAAAGGTCAGGAGCTCTTCTTTGGAGCAATAGCAAAAGATACCGTCCACGGGGTTGGGCAGTTCCAACAGGTAAATAAAATTCTTGTCCTCTAAAAGTCGAGCATTTCAATGATTATATTCTGTTTGGCCTCCCATCCGTTTCACCTATTCTAGAAGAATCAAGAATGATGAGAATCAGCTGGATACAAGGGCAAGTGGGGGAGAGGAGATAAATAAGTTAGGGGAAGGGTTATAAATAGATTTAGACAGGAAAGGCTACTGAGGCAAATATAGTGAAAGTGAGGTTTATGTGTTCATTTACTGTACTTGTTCTTATGCAATATAATCAAAACTTTCAATAATCTCTCTGTTCTTATTTTCTTCCAGCAGAATCCTATCATATTCCTGCTAACTGTATATGGTTGCCGAGACAAATGAACTTGGACTAGTTAAAAACTTGAACTTGGAATTTGGAAGAGTGGGTTAAATCTTATTTCAATTATGGCTTCATTAACATTTTGCTTACTCTACTTTCCTTCAAATTGTTTTTCTTTCGTATCTTAAAATCTGGAGCCACTGTTTAACAAGTGCTTGAGAGTTATGCCTTGAGGTGCATCTCACATGAGACTTTCATTAAGTGCATCTGGAGCCATTGTTTAACAAGTGCTTGAGGGTTATGCCTTGATTGCCATTTGTCAAGGCTTATCGCTTGGCTTATCAAGGTGCACCATCAAGGCACTAGCCTCGGGATGGCTGAAGTGCGTATGCTTTTGCCTTGTTCCTGGTCTTTTTATTACTGGTCTCAGTTTTTTGAACTGGTTTACTGTAGTCCAAAAAGTTTAAGGATTCTGGGGTATTTTAAAAACAGCCTAAACCTGGAAATTGGAAAAAAGAATTGGAGAAGAGAGCAAATGAACCACCCTCCCTAGAACTTGCAACTTTTTAGCGGCAAACATACAAAGACAGAGATCTACATAAATTTCTCTCTTTTATTTCTTTTTATGTATTTTATTCTCTGTATTTTGTGTTTTTGGCATTTATAGGAAGAGGGGGGAGAGGATGGGGTGGCATGGCATGGCACGGCGTGGGTAAGAGCAAGGGAAGGCAACATTGCGCTATTGCAAGTGGAAAATGAGAAAATAGAATGGGAAAATTTTTAGTGACGAGACTGATAATAGTGGAATCAAATATGATGATAATTTATGGAAGACTTTTAGGCTTTCTCTAGTTGTGTTTATTGATATTTGAAAGTTACTAGTTCGACCCTAAAATCACCTAGAGGGGTGAATGTAAGGTATTTGGATAGTATAGGATAGATAGAACCCTTGAAAATCGCGAATTAGAGTTTCAATATAACACTGTCGTTTGAGCGCAAAGCTAGCAACATGGCAAAAAATCCTAGTTCATCTATACAACACACCAAAAGACTTTTTGACTTCTATAATAATAATTTTGTCTAAAGAATTGCCAATACAACTAAAAAGCTAACATTATTTTTATGTGATATCTAATTTGACAATTTATTCTTTGCTACCATATTGATCTAACTTGTGTTTGTTTGCAAATTAGGCTTCTAATTTTGTTAAATTGT
Source organism: Fraxinus cuspidata (assembly GCA_903798385.1). NCBI lineage: Eukaryota > Viridiplantae > Streptophyta > Magnoliopsida > Lamiales > Oleaceae > Fraxinus > Fraxinus cuspidata. Next base: position 2,236 of record CAIGRP010023215.1, on the reverse strand, counting down.
TTTCTTATGATCTTAAACATGGTTTTTGGTTTATTACAAACTTATTTTGTAATTTTTATAGTTTTTAAATTGTTTTGTTGGTATGCGTTGAGGCTTACGCCTTGTTTCATGGAGGAAATTGCCTCAGTGTTCGGTTGAAACTTTTTAAACGCTGACTGGAGGATCAATCTATAATTAACTTCAATTTCTATGTACGAGAGTATCTAAGAATACTTTTTTTCAATTACAGGCTAACGAAATCAAGGCTTCTGTATCCTCCTCTTCCCCGTCGTCACATCCTGGTGCTCGTCCTGGTACTGGGTCTGCGTTGGGTCCTTCAAAATTTACTTACAGGTATTTACCTTCTGAAGAATTATTCAGAAGTACTTTCAGACAACTTATTAACTATTTCATTGTGCCTTAAGGTCTCTCTTAGCTGACATCATCCAGCCCCAGGACTTGAAGGAGCTATGCTCAGTGTTAGTGGTATATTCAGGAGAGACTGCCAAAATGCTTGCAGGTATTTATGGCTATGTAAGGATTCATAATTTGCTCAATAGTAGTTTTCCCTAAGTTCTCTAAACGTCGTGGTTACTGCATCTTTTTAAGAGATTTATACTTCAATTTGTCAACCACAAAAGCTTTCCACACATAATGTTCACATTTATATAACTAGCTAGCAATGCCATCGTTTAAAATTCCTTCCAGTATTAATAAGAAAGACAGAAGTTCAGTAAATTTGCAGTTAGTTTTGTGGAGTTCGTTAAATACATAGTATTTTCATCGCTTATTGTGGTGATTAAATTTGCAGTTGGTTTTGTGGAGTTTGTTAAATACATGGTATGTTCATCACTAATTGTGGTGATTAACTAGTAGAATAGCTAGAAAAATTGTTGTAGGTTGTCTTGTAGTCCCATCAATAGGTTTAAGCAAGCGGAAACCAGACAGGGAACCACCTTTTTAATAGATGTTTGCCTCCACTAAATTCATGTACGGATAGTATTTCAAATTCGTCCATAATAAAGTGAAAAACTTCCAATAGTGGCAGACCTTGAAGTAATTGATAGTTCAATGACTTCGTGCCAATATGTGAAAAAAATTAAGTGGAAATGCCTGAATACAAGCCTAGATTGGTATCAAATGTAATGTCAACTATTCAACTTCCACATCTATTGTTAAATAACTAAGGAACATATCGAACATTTTTAATATGCTTTCTGATCTTATGACCAACAAAATATCACACACCCATATCCCTTTTTCACTAAACTTCACATAATCTCGTCCAACTTTCAGGTTTCTGTATGGGCAATTAAAAGTATTTTCAACAGTCCGAGTTATGTAGCATCATTAATATAATGTTGATGTTTCCCTCTTTGATATATGAAACTAATCTGCTATCTTATGGTAATACTTCTAGAGGAAAGAAATACTGCAGAGAAGCCAGCAGAGGATTGCAGCAAATGCGCACTGCCTTCAACAACACAAGATAACTGTCAAAGCCAGAAGGATCATGGGACTATGAAACCTTTGACTGATGATGTCTCAAGTGGAAACCATGCCAAGAAGGCTTACCCCGACGCATCTGTTTCAGATGAAATTGATGTATCCAAAAGGCCAATGTCTCCTAGTACATTAGCGCTAATGTGTGACGAACAAGATGTGATGTTTACCTCCACTACTACTGTTAATGGATTAGTAGATCATAGTACCGTGTCTTCCCAGTTGCCGCAAGGGAAAGGCCTCACTGAAGCCTATATTGAGCAAGAAAGAATTGTTTTGACAAAATTCCGTGATTGTCTTAATCGGCTCATTACGTTAGGAGAAATGAGAGGTAAGTTCTCACCTCTCTTGCTTTGCATCTTGTACCTTTATTATTAATTTATAAGCATATTTGTTGCAGTCAAGTTTCATTAATGAAACAATAACTGATACACGAGAAATCATTTCCTCCCTTCACTGTGGATGCCAAGTATAATGAGGCCATGGCCTTTCAGTTTTTTGAGATTTTATCTACAATATATTAAAAATGGGGATTGATGAGAAACTTTTGAATACCTCATTTACCCTTATATATTTGAATATATACCTAATATACTCTTATTTAATTTTAATTTTGTCAATAATTAATTAATAACATTAATTGCTATTAGTTATATACCCAATATACTCTTATTTAATTTTAGTATTGTTAATAATTAATAATAATATTAATTCAATTTATTAGAAATTAAAAAAAATTATTTTCCATTTGTCA
>CAIGRP010023212.1:0-20829 GCA_903798385.1 Fraxinus cuspidata | reverse complement strand
ATTAATTTCTAGTTTTGATTTAAATTGAAATTTAAATTTCAAGTGATATCAAACATGATTTTATTAAAAAAAAAAAAAAACCAGGACCCCCTAGGTCCGCCCTAGGCTTACTTGATGAACATGGATATCTTGAGGATTCATCGGTTGATTTCTTGATACATTATGCACTTCTTCCTCTCTGAATGCAAGATATCTTCTTGATCTTAAGATTCATTCATCATAAAAAAAAATGGTCACTTGCATTTAACTTCGAAAGAATAGGTTGTACGTAAAACATCATGTATGATTATGGAAAAAAAATCAAACATTTTCCGAACTGCTGACCTATTTACTATTAAAATTTAGAGCTGACGATGCATAAAACCTAATGATTTAAAGTAAAAGAGAATTATTCAATGATGCTAGGCCCATCGTTTCTCAATCACTTAGATTGACATAAGTATAAATCTTAAGATACAGATATTCTAAATCACTACATAAATTATTTAACAGGCAATCATTTGAGTTCATATTTATATAGTCAGCGGCGGACCCAAGATTTCGAATCAGCACGGGCGGCCGTGGATTGTCGACCATTTTCAGCAATAAAATATTAAAACCCCCATTTGATACCTTTTTTTATTTTGACAAAAATGTATTTTGAAATAGTGATTTGATGGAAAATATGTGGTTAAAACTAATAAATTTTTTTGAATTTGTATGTAATATTATTTTATTGAAAAATGAACGGTTGAAAGAAGAGAGAGAAATATATTTTAAAAAAAAGGAAAATAAAATAAGGTCTAAAATTTAAATATAACAATTATTTTGTTTAAACTGAACATATATAATTTTGTTGTAAAAATTAGCAATGTTCACCAAATGATATTGTGGCCAAGTTATGTAAAATTCAAAGGAAGAGCACGGGTTCAAATTTTTAGAATTGCATTAAACCCGGTAAAATGTAATATATATTTATATAATTTTGTTGTAAAAATTAAGAATATTTACCAAATGATATTGTGGTCAAGTTTTGAATAATTCAAAGGAAGAGCAGGGTTCGATTTTTTCCTATTGCATTAAACCATCTAAAATGTAATATATATTATTTTGGTAAACTTAATATCAAATTCTATGAGTGGCACAACGGTCAACCTTTCCATATATTTTACCCTGAGGTCAGGGGTTCGAATCATCTCTCTTATTCCATTTAATTTTGGCAAAAATTGTATAATTATAAATATTTCATAATAAAAATGTTGGGAAAATGATTCGAAACTGGGACCTCTCATGTAAATGTACAAGTTCTAGCCAGATGAGCTACAAGAAATTTGTGAATGTAAAGGAACTTACCATGTATATAATTTCAAACATTTATTCATTGTAAAAAAAAAACTGTTCGGGCGGATCCAGCACACGCGGCCGGCGGGGCTCGCCAGGTGCTGGGTCCGCCACTGTATATAGTAGAGCACCAATAGATTACCAACCATGCCTTCTTGAATAATTGAAGTAAGTGTATATGTCATGTAGAGTTCGCAATTTCAAACCCAACCTAACTGGAGGAAATATATATATATATATATTTGTTGTAAGATTATGAACATCCAGACATACTTGAACTGAATTTCAGTAGCAGTTGCAGTTAACACTCTGACTGATAGGATTACCAATGGTAACTTCATTTGTAATATTGGCACTGTTAGTTCGATATTGAAATTGAATGATTGATTTTTTTAAGGTCAGGAACACACAATATTAAATCGAGAAACAGAGATACAATGATTTCTCACAAAATAAAGTGCAGAAAATTAAAGAAAGTACAAGCGATTTCTTTCGGCCTAAGCTCCGGAAGTTCGGTGACTACTTCTAATACCTACATCCCCCGTTGAGCATCCAATAGTTTAGGTTTGTGCTCGGTTCCACTATTTAGCCCAAAATGACAACAAAAGTTAGAAAATGTTCAGCCAAATCACTAAGTACAGACTAGAACACTTATCTTTCTATATACAACAGTCGATTCACAAAGAATCTCTTCAAAACCTAATAAATAGTAACGTGAAATAAAACGGATTTTCTCACGGATATTCACTCAGATATCACTATTACAGAGATTAATTATCACTGACCAACAATCTCAAATCAGTAATTTGAAAAGAGCCGGGAGAGAGAACCAAAACCAGAGAGTTCTTTTCAAATCAGCGTAACCCAAAGAGAAAAAGTAATGAAACCCTAGTAGACAAAAATGCCAAATGAAATGGCATTAAAGAATGAAAGTCTCCAGAACCCGATCCAACGATGCAGAACAAAACACATGTCGCAATCCGATTAAAGGTGCATTTTAATAAAGTTGTATCACTCAAAACACGATTTCACAAATTATGAGAGTACCATTCGAACCGGGTTCAAATCCCACATTCTTTACCTTTCAACCAGAATTTGGGACATAGTGTAGGCTTGAGCACAATCTTAATCAATTTTCATTCATTTGCTCTAAGTACCTATATATGTATAACAAAGGATTAACAGATAAAAGTTTCAAACAATTTACAAACTTATTGAAAGGAATCACTTTTGTACACATATCTGATGGATTAAGTTGAGTTAAAACTTTTCCAATTCTAAGATTTCCTTTTGAAATGTTGTCTCTTATAAAATGATATTTAACATCAATATACATTTTTCTATCATGAAACAAAGGATTTTTGCTCAAATGAATAGCACTTTGATTATCAGATACCAACATATCATGATTATCGACAAAATTAAGTTCAGATAATAAACTATTTAACCACATTTCCTCTTTTACAGCATTAGTAGTAGCAATATATTCTGCTTCTGCTTCTATTGAAGATAGAGCAACAACTTTTTGAAGTTGTGATTTCCAACTAACTGCTATACCATATAAAGGATTAAGTTGATCTCATATTATCTCTATCTCCAACAAAATCAGAATCGGTATATCATTTTAAAGTTACACCATTTTTGCTTGATTTAAACATTAAACCTAATTTAGGTATGCCTTTAAGATATTTAAATAACATTTTTAAAGCATTCGAACGTTCTTCCCCATTGTTCTCATAAATCTCCTCAATATGCTAATACTAAATGCAATATCAGGTCTAGTACAAATCATCAAATACATAACACAACCAATAGCATTTGCATAAGGAACTTTAGACATTCTAGCATATTCTTTATCAGACTTTGGACAATATTCATAAGATAACTTAAAATGATTAGCAAGAGGCAATGTTACAGGTTTATAGTCTTGCATGTTAAGTTTTTCTAAAACTTTAATCACACAATCATGTTGATTCAGAAATAACAAATCTTTCTCTTTATTTCTCCAAATCTGCATGCCTAATATCTTTCTAGCAGAACCAAGATCCTACATTTCAAATTCAGACTTCAATTTCAATTTAATATCATCAATTTCAGATTTATCACAACTGGCAAGCAACATATCATCCATATAGATAACTAAATACAGAGAATTTTTACCTCCACCACCTTTACAGTATAGAAAAGTATCATACTGACTTTTTTCAAAACCATGTTTTAGAACAAATGTATCAAATCTCTCATATCATTGTCTACGAGCTCGTTTTAAACCAAATAATGATCTATTTAATAAAAACATTATTTTTCAGTATCTCCAATTTCAAAACCAATAAGCTGCTTCATGTAAATAATTTCATCTAAATCACCATACAAGAATGCAATTTTAACATCCAATTGATCAAGTTCTCATTTAAATTGAACACCAAGAGCAAGCAAACATCTAATAATAGTATATTTCACAACAAGAGAAAAATTCCGATGTAATCAATCTCTTGTTTTTAAGTAAAGTCTTTTGCAATTAGTTTAGCTTTATATCTAATATTTTTACCATCTCCTTCCCCTTATTTTATTTTATAGATCTACTTATCGTCAGTCAATTTCTGCCCTTTAGGCATTTTAACAAGTTCCCAAGTCTTGTTTTTCAAAAGCGAAGACATTTTATCTTCAATAGCTATTATCCAAATTTTTACTTTCTTTACCCTTAATGGCATCATCATAGAAATTTGGCTCATTTTCAAACTGTTCTAGATAAGTGAAAAATGAAACAAAATCATCACTATCAAATCTAGTAGAAAGCCTGATCTACCTTCTCTCTCTATCTCTTGAGAGTTGATACTCATCATAAGAGAGGGAAGTAGGGTTAGATTGGTCAAGTTGATCAATTTCTTGATCATTTTCAATTTCAAGTTAAAGACTAATTTCATCTACTAAAGGATGTTTGATGAGCATATGCAGAATAGCCAAACACTTTTAAATAAGAATAATTCACATAACCATCAGACCAAACAGATTCAGGTACTTCAGAATTTAAAGCTTTGGTAGGGCTTCTATTAACAAGATATGTAGCAATTTTAACAGCTTCGCCCAAAAATAATTTAGGCAAACTAGAACTCAAAAGCATGCATCTAACTTTGTTCATTATAGTCATATTCATTCTTTCAACTATTCCATTTTGTTGAGGAGTATATGTGACAGTTTTATACCTCAAAATATCATGTTCTTTACAAAAGTTATTGAATTTATGATTACAAAATTTCAAACAAATGTCATTCCTCAAAATCTTTATCTTGTGATAAATTTGATTTTCAATTTGAGTTTTCCAGTCTTTAAAAAAAAGAGAATGTTTCATCTTTATATTTTAAAATGACGACCCAAATTTTCCTTTAAAAATATCAGTGATCAATAAAAAAATATCTGAAACCAAATAAAGTGTACATAGCAATAGGACCCCACAAATCAGCATGTAAATATTCCAATATTTGTTTGGATTTATGAATTCTAGTTGGAAAGGTAGTTTGATTTGTTTTCCTAAGATACATTGTTCACAAGAACCAAATCACTAAAATTTAATTTTCCAAAAACTCCTTTTGATTGTAAAGTACTTAAACCGTTTTTGTCAATATGATCAAGTCTATCATGCCACAGTTTTGGAAATATAAAGTTTTCATATAGCAAAAGCAATTAAGCCAACCAAGTAGGGATTTAGCTTTCAAAAAATAGAGACCATGTCTCTTAAGGATGCTAATAATTAAATCATTGCCCCTAAGAATTTTAATATGTCATTAATCCAAATTTATGTTAAACTCCATATCATCTAACATACCTAAGGACACCAGGTTCTCTCAAGTTTGGAACATACATAGTTCTTTTAAGAAATTGAACATTACTATTTCCCAGTAACAATTTTATGGTACCTATTCCTCTTACTTTACATGTAAGGTTATTTTCCATTATAACTTGTCTCCCATTTGTCTTTTCAAACTCGAGAAAACAGTTTTTATTTGGATACATATGAAAAGAACAACCTGAGTCAAGAATATATTCATCACTCAGTTGTTTTTCCATATTAACAAGGACCAATCTAGTATCAGACTTAGCTTTATTATATACTAAAGCATTACTCCCATCATCAAATTTCTTCTCTTTTAAATCATTTTTCTTCTTAAAACAATCTTTAGTAAAATGACATAATTTTCCACAGTAATAACACTTCTTACCTTTAACCTTATTTTTGGACTTATCACTAAATCTATTTTTATTCTCAATAAAGACTTAAAATGATAATTTGATTTACCAAAATATTTACCTTTTACCAATATATTGTCTCCATTTTGACTATTATTTGAATCAGCTTTCATCTCTAGAGCCTTATTTCTTAAAAAAATTGGTAGTAAGTTCTTCCCTACTATACTCTAGAGCAACCTTGATATCTTTATATATGTCACTAATGAAGTTTAATAAGGCTACATCCATCTGATTTTTTGAAAGTTTTTCATCATAGTTGGCCAAGTATTGGGTAAGTTTTGTAAATCTGTTTAAATTTTCATCCAAATCAATTGAGGGATCCATTTTGAAATAAAATAATTATTTTAATAAGAAACACTTATTTGGAGTAGTTTTTGTCATGTATTTTGCATGTAGTTTGGTTCACAATTAAAAAGCAATTTTTGTTTCACCAATACTTCTTATCACATTTTTAGATAAGTACCAAAAAATAATACTCCAAACAACTTCTTCAAGTTCAGTTTTCTTTGAAAGAAGTAAATCAGCTGGCCGTTATCATCTAAAACCTTAACACATCTCATTTGCATTAAAATAGCCTTCATTTTTTTACTCCCCATATTAAAATCAATTTTTCTATCAAATTGACTAACTTCAAACTTAGAGAAGCCATGTTATAGTCAATGACGATTCACATATTGAAGATAAATTTCACAAATATGCAAAGAACAACAAAAGTACAGATGATTACACTTAAAAATCACATTATTACACTTAATAAAATAAGATTTATCAAATTTCAAGTACTCACAGAAAATTTAGTAGTCAAGACTCAAAAGAGAACACGATAACAGAGATCGCGAGACTGTGTTTCACAGATTTCTCCTGCAAGATTCTCTAAGTACACACCTGTACTTGATTCATCTCAAATTCCCAAAGCCTCGAAGGAGCCTTTGGACAAAGATTAATCTCAAAGGGATTTTGTGTGTAAGGTAATCAAAAAAATCCTAAATTTTGAAAAATGAACTTTAAAAAAGTTTAGAATGATCTCACCCAACGAGTTTAAAAAACTTAATATCATACAATTTTACTTGACAGCAATTCCAAAGATTTAGATCTATTATAGATCAACCAGTTTCTTCTAGATCTAGGTATCTAGTTCCTCAGTAATAGCTCTAATACCACTGTAAAGCCAAAAATACACAATATTAAATCGAGAAACACAGATGCAATGATCTTTTCAGAAAATAAAGTGTAGAAAATTAAAAAAAATTCACAAGCGATTTTTTTCAGCCTAAGCCTCGGAGGTTGGGCGACAACTTCTAACGCTTACATCCTGTTGAGTATCCAATAGATTGGATTTGTGCTCGGTTCCACTATATAGCCCACACTGGTAAAAAAATATTACAAAATGTTCAGCAAAATCATTAAGTACATAAAAGAACACTTATCTCTTTATATACAACAGTCGATCCACATGATTCACAAAGAATCTCTTCAAAACCTCACAGACAGCAACATGAAAGAACACAAACTTTCTCACGGATATTCACTCGGAATATCACTATTACAGATCAACAATCTCAAATCAGTAATTTGAGAAGAAACAGAAGAGAGAACCAAAACCAAAGAGTTCTTTTCAAATCGGCGTAATCCAAAGAGAAAAGTAATGAAACCCTAGCAGACGAAATGCCAGATGGAATGGCATTAAAGAATAGAAGTCTCCAGAACCTGATCCAACGGTGCAGAACAAAACATGTGTCGCAATCCGGTTAAACGTGCATTTTAATAAAGTTGCAATACCCAAAACATGATTTCATAAATTATGGGAGCACCATTCGAACTGGGTTCAAATCCCACATATTTCTCAAAGTGCTATTATGATAAATTGTAATTGGCTATCAGATTTTTTAATAATGTATTCGGTTCAAATGATTCCTCTAGAGGTGCATACAACTATTTCTCTACTGAAGATTGAATGAATCGTTTGTTGAGTTTGTAACCCAAATTCGATTGGATTTTTATTAGAAAAATATTGTCTCATTTATACTACATGTTTTTTATACTATTTCTATCTATAAAAATATTATTAGAAATACAATTGTTGTATATTTTTTTCCCATTATAGTTGAATAAAATCTCAAATTCCTCTTCCAAATTAAATTTTTTTTCCTGTGTTCATCTTGTTGTGGTGATCAATATTTCATATCGTGTCGTGTAACTTTATTCCGTCCCCAACTATTAGTATCAAAACTTTGGTACTTTCTCATCATCATCATCATCAAAATCATTATTAATATTATTTTCTTCTTTTTAGGGACAAAGGTCAGACATTTTTCCTCCTTCCGCTTCCTCTCTCTATAGTTTCCTAAAATATATATATATAACCGAAAGAGTTGTGTGAGAAAGATTTTTTCAATAAAAATTAATAAGAAAAGAAGAATCTGGGTGACTTTTCTGAAAATTTTCTTTGTAGGAAAAGTGTCTGGGCGACTCCCTCTCCCCGTTTCTTGGCAAGAACCCATTAAAGTATATTCTTTTCTTCCTATATATATATATTATATATATATATATATATATTTTTTTTTTTTTGGCCTTTTCAACTGAGAATCCAAAAACCCGGATCAATTCTTGAATACATTTTCTAGTCTTCGTCAAATGCATATGAGAGCCCTTTTGATCTGTCCTTTAAGCATTTCTTCCGTTATTTTTCAGGTTCTTTCGCTTTTTTCTTTTGATTTTTGTACGTGAATTGATATATATTGCAGGTTATTTTTTAGTTATTTGGGTAATTACATTGTTTACATTCTACTCCTATTGTTTCAAGTATCGAATTTTAGCTCAAATTCATTTACTTTTGGTATGAATTAATGCCTCCCATTCTGGATTCTTGCTAGATTAAGTCTTTACGCTTGTTTTTATCTATATATCAATAGTATTTTGCCATCTTCAATTTGTTGTGTTATTTCGAGGTTTTGAAGTAAAAAATTTGTTATGGAAAATGTAATGAGTCCACCCAAATTCATCATTTTTATTATTTCTAGGTCCTTTGAAACTTTCCTTTTTCATCTCCTTCCTGGAGCACTTTACTCCAGAAAATTTAACTCGAAGTTTCTGATGTTGATAGCCCTGTTCTTTTTTCTATGCAATTTGAATTGCCTTGTGCATTTTGATCTTGTAATTTGACTGAGGATAATTTATTGAGTTTCTCATTGTGAGTTGTGTTTCAACTTTTTCTTTTGTCTTCGGAACCATGTTTGGTGCATCCAAACTACAAATTGTCATTGATTTTTGTATAAAGTTACTGAATATTGATTCATTATTATACCTTAAACAGGTCCTTGAGTAACGTAACGTTAAAAGAGTAGTATTTGTTAGAAGATTTTTTATTTGGGATAAATAAGCAGAATAATTCAGTATGGGGGACAATTGGATGTTCTTTGTTGAACCAGATGGGGCTTCTGGCGGTTTTTCGCTGGATTCAATTGTGCCACATGTTTCTGGGCATTGGCTCTTCCATGTTTCTTCATTTGTTGACAACTCAAGGTATTTCTACGTCCCTGGTAGTTTGGCGCTTCAAGAAGCTTTCAATTGTGTATCAAATGTTACAGGTGCCCTACTGTTATGGTTTGCTAGTGGGTCAAATTCCCATATAAACAACAAAATATCAGGTGATCATATTGGTTCTAGTTCCAGCTGTAAAGCTCCAGTGCAAGTAAAGCACGTTAATTCTAATAAGTATGATTTCTCGGGATTTTTCTGGAAGTCAAGATATAAAGGTAAATCTGCTGTCCCAGTGGTACTTGGCAAGATATCAAGTTTCACTCTGAAGCAACTATTTAAAGAAGCCGAATGGCTTCAATCACTTCCAGTGCTTTCATTAGCCGCCGCACTGGTACCACCATTTACTAATGTGTAAGCTCAGTCATATTCTTCTAACAAAGATACAGCAATTTTAATACGCTTATCATGCTTACTCCAAATAGGTTGATTTTCATGCATATATGGACGTTCCTGCACCTTTTTCTTTTAATTATCACATTTGAGTTTTTATCTAAAAGATTTTTCTTTTTTGAATGTCCGGTAGCTCTTCACAGAGATGCATGGATGGAAAGCCCTGCGAGGTTGAAACTCAGGGCAGTGGACCATGCAGTGAAATTTATCTTCAGAATTTAGCTTGGTCTAGTAATGCAGTTGAGCCGAGAACTGGCATTGAGTTCCCTACGGTGTTGGACAACGTAATAACTGGGGAAAATACCAGTTTTACTCAAGAGGTAAGCACATGAAATACGAAAATTTTAATGGAACATTTTAATTTTCTTATCGACATAATATCCAACACTTCCCTTCATCCCATTGATCTCCATCCCATAACATTCCAATACTGTGCACGTGTTTGGTGATGTAATATGGTAGAGAACATTCTTGCCTTAAGGTGATATGCATCTATCATCAGTGATCTGCCATAGCTGAGGTGACGCCATGCACACTTCTGATTACCATATTTCATGGAAATTAAAATCTTTCTCACCGTAATTTCTCAATTACTTAAACTTCTAATTTCTTTTTCTTGCTACCAGTTATCCTCATCTCTTCTGTCATGCACAACTGTTTAAACCACCACCTTTATACCATCTTTCATTTTATAACCTGAATTTGCTTCATTTTAGGTACACATGAACAGAAAAATAGATACAAACCTCTGGAATAAGTATAATTTCTATCATTTCATGTTATTCATAATGATCTTGGTACTTTTTTACTTTATTGATTTTTTTTCTAGTCGAATTTTACTTATGATGAACTGTTTTTATGTATTTGGGAGATGACATATATCCATAAGTTAAATATGCCAAGCATTAAAGTAACATTCAATTTTCTATGCTTGTATTATGCTTTCTTGGTGAGTGGACTTCTTTCCCTTTTCGAAAAATATAAGAAAAAGAAACTTCTATTGCTAACTGATTTAGACTTTTTTTTATCAGGTATATTTCAATAAATCCTTATGTGACTCTGTGTATATCTTCACTTAAGTATTATGCTTCCTCTGCATTTAGCCAGATTTTTCTTTTATTGATGAATGATTGATAAAAATTTCTGACTTTCTTTCAGGTCCTTGTTGGAACTGGATCTAGGACTATGACCGTAATCAGAATGAAATCTCTGAAACTCTATGCATTTGGTTTTTGTGAGTTTTATGCTGCACTTCATATACTCGAACATATCATATTTACTCCAAGAAAGTTCATCAGATGCTTAAACTCATTTTGCATATTTTATAGATGTTCATCCTTTTGATGTCTGTGAGAAATTGGGCCCAAAGTATGCCTGCATTCCGGAATATGAATTGAATAAACGCCAAGATTTTTATCAGGATCTTCTCAGGTTTGTACTACATTTCTGAATAATCTTATGATTGATAAAGTTGATTGACCTATACATGTGAAATAATGTCTATTCAGGGTATAAACAGATATGAATAGTATTAAAGAAGAGCAAGAAGCCAAAATTTGTAAATTATGTTGACCACTCCTAAAAAATACCAAACATAAATCAATGTTTAGATAGCCACTGTGCGAAGCTTCTGCATTATCTAGTGTATTACAGTGATTTAAAGAAATTAAACTTTGTAGTTTTAAAAGAAGATCCCAGCTTTTCTCATTTGCTTTTTGAGTTCAGTGGTCACATGAACTCCAGTTTCTATGGTGTATATTATCACCTCATCATTAGCATATCAAACTTCATACGATGACTCTAACGTTTGATTAATTTTATACTTACATAAATACATAGCGTATTATGAATTTTTTGTGAATTGAAATGAATTTCATATAAGATTTTTAATATTTCCTTGTTTAAATTTTGGCTTATGCTGCAGGGAGGATATTAACATGACTGTTAGGCTTGTGGTTAGTTGCAACGGAATCAAAATTAGTACTGTGAGAGAGTAAGTTAAATTTCTTCTTGCAGAATGCTGATTTGAAACGTAATCAGCGTGAATTGGTATGGGCTAGTTAGCTAGCTATATCTCAATATGTATCTGAAAAAGTTTCGTGGAGTAAATTTGTTACGACTTCAGTTCTCACTTGCCCCCCATGTACGGAATGAGCTAGTGCACTTAAGATTGGTGGCATCATGTGCTGCTAAATGAATCTTTTATTGAAGTCTCAAGTCGCAAAGTATACAGTTAAAATCCGTGCAAATTCTATAATAATTGAAACAAGAAAGATGCGACATTTACTTAAAACAGTAGTGAATTTTTACAGAGTTGCTAATGTTTAAGGTTCAATTTTTGGAATCTTCTCTGTTGCAGTGCTTTTGAGAAGTCTCTTCGAGCCCGATTAATGAGAGTGAGTCCTTACAAATTTTGCCTGATCCTTGAAGTATTCCTAAATTCTTGATACTGACAATTTTCTCCTCTTCAGACAAATCCTGATGCTGGTCATCACTGCTTGCACATATTCGGTTCCATATTCTCACAAGATATTCCCTTACACGTGGTATAAATCAATTATTCCCACATTTTTCAAATATATATTTTATGGTATTGCAAACTGCATTACTGACTTGCATATAAACTCTTCAGGGAACGACAATCAATTTCCATCGTACTGCTGATGGAAAACTAATTACCGAAGGTAAATAGAAATGAGCTATCTATATCTTTTAGAAGAAAATAACTAAGAAATTTTATCGGAATTTATATATGCCCCTGACAAAGAACGTTTATCTGTGCAGTTGGAGGAAATCAACTTGGGGCCGTCCAGAGCAAGGATTTATGCAGTAAGTGGATTCATTTTCCAGAACACCATTTGACACCTTTCTAGACTCATAACTTCAATAGAGAAGCAGGAAAAAAAGGATAAATCACCAATGAAAAGAATTGTAGTTCTCACTTAGTTTCGTATGTATATGCAGGGGCTTTCTTTGACATGTACATTGGTGATGTTCCTGTGTCTGAGCAAACAAAAGAAGAGATAGGCAAAAATGTGGCGAGTATCATCGGGACGTGCTAAGTCAACTCTCTCGAGGATGGTTGGAGCTGGATGTTATCTCTGTGACAATTCAGTTAAATTGGTTGCAAGGGGAAAAATGAAAAGCGGACACGTCAATGTATACTTATACACTGAATCTTTTCATGTAGAGAGTTTGTTATACGCGATAGGAATCCTGATTGTCATAATTCTTTCTAGATGATTATGCTGTCTCCTCCATTTGTACATAAACAGAAAAAATTATGGTAACTCCTTGGCTGCCCTAATTTTGATCTCAATCTGATGCTCTATACAACTTTGATTTGGACTTGCAACACTTTCCTGTGGAGCTGAACTCGGCAAGTAATGCTCAGTGGGTTTTTCGAGCTTGTTCTGTTCTGTTTTATTTTCTCATTTTTAATTAAGATAATTTCTTGTCTTCTTTTACTTTTGTATATTTTTTGTCTTATAAAAGAAAAGTGCTGCGCGAACAGGCTCCCCCACCTCTCACAGGGGCTAGTTCCGTTCATTTAGATTTATCCCTTGTAAAAATCGAAAAGCTTGTGACCGTTTCGGCTTATATGGGCAAGGTCCACTATTCATTGTCAATCCTAAGAGTTTGTGTCAATATCTACATAAATCTTCTTTCTATTTTGAACTTCTGGAATCTAGTGTATTTTTCACTAAAAAGTGAAAATCGCCATCGTTCTTTATTTATTTAACTAAACTCGAGTGATTTCTCGAAGATCTGCATATCAAAAACACCATTTTAGCAAAAAATGACATCATTCTTAATTTATTTAACTAAACTCAGAGTGATTCCTCCAAGATCTGCATATCAAAAACGCCATGAGCAATTGGCACATATCTTTAGCCTTTGTTTGGCCCCCCATTAAAATCATAATTTATTTTTCTCTCTGTTTATCGATTACATATTTTTCAATAAAATAACATTACACGAAATTCCAAAGTTTTTTTTCCTTTTTTAATCACATTTTTCAAAAAAAAAAATCCATATTCCAACAATTAAAATTTCAAATAATGGAGGCCAAACGGGGGTTTAGGCTTTATCAAGGAAGAAAAATGTAACAGGAGGTCATAAAATCCCAAGTGGTTAGGTGAAATTAGGACTAACAAGAAAATCGGCAAATCGTAAAATCGAACAAAAATTGCTTTTTTGATACAGTTGGTTTAAGTCCATGTGGATCCGTAACGTTTTGATATTTAACTGAACCAAATTGCTTTAAAGTGATTTGGTTGAGATTTCAATCTTTGCAAACCATCAAACTGTTTAAAAAATTAATTTAAATTTTATTCAATCCAGTTAAAACTAAAAACGTCACAATTAAAAAGATACATTCATATTAAACATAACTCATTAACTAAGTAGATAATTATCCATTTTAATTAATTAAATCATACCCAAATACCCAACCGTCATCACAATTGTGAATACAAAACCTTCAAATTGGGTGAAATTATGAACAACTGATGCTGAACCATATTCATCAATTGTCCATTACAATTGAGTGGACAATTAAATCTAAATTTTAATTCATACTGAACATTTCTTTTCATTTTACTAATAATTTTTTCGAATTTCAACTAAATTTTCAAGCCGTTTGTACTATTTTATTCCAATTTGTGATGGGCTTCCTTAAATTTTTAGCGTACAACATTTTTTAATATATTTGCATCTAAATTTTCTAGTTAGGTCACTTAATTAATTATCTACGTTTTAACTTAGTTTCTAGATTTTACAGTAAATTGTTAAAATGATTTGGTGGATTACTTAAATAATATTTTTGAAGATTTGATCAATAAGCCTTTCAACATATTACTTTGGTGGAAATTGAATTCAAATAAATATAAGATTGTCCCCCCAAATTGTTAAAGGTTGTCCACAATTGTTTTGACTTTACATTCCCTACCGGTGGATTACTTAAATGATATTTTTGAAGATTTGATGAATAAGTCTTTCAACATATTACTTTAGTGGAAATTGAATTCAAATAAATATAAGATTGTCACCCCAAATTGTTAAAGAATGTCCACAATTGATTTGACTTTTCATTCTTTACTGGTGGTCGAATTATCGATTTCTTTAGGAGTTCATTGAGTTCAAATATGGTTGAGAAAGTGATTTGTCCTAAAAATTGGTTGTATAGTAACAAGACATTTATAGTGATTCATCAACATCTGGATACAGGTGTTGGATGATTTATAAAAAGTTGTAGCAAGTATTATTGTATTTGATCTTTCTATTCATTTTCTTTTATAGTTGTTTTATATGATTTAACTATAATCAATGAATTCGTGTAATATATTTTTATCTTTATGAAGAGAATGAATTATGTATCAATTACCGATGTTTCAATTAGTATCAACTAAGAAGTTGCCTGTTTGACAACCATTAAAATAAAGTTCTTTTTTTTTTTTTTCAAACTCATTTTCAACTAAATATTATCTAACAATCGGTATTTCAAAACTTATTTTCCCTAAAAAAAAAAACTCATTTTAATAATTGTCAGACAGTGGCTAATATTTATGATTTAACTTTTTCGATCTATGTTATTTTTTTATTTGTTAAATTGTTGTTTTGAAATAAAACCAAATCGAAAAAGTTGTTTAAATTGGTTTGGTTTAGAAATTGAAGTGGTTTAATTTGGTTTGGAATTTTTTTCAAACCACTTTAAATGGTTTGGTTTAAAAATTTGTCAAAAATCGTCCAAATCGAATCATATTTGCCCCTAGGTGAAATGACAAAAGCTTAATCATCACACGCCAGCTGGCCTCTTGTGAGAGGTGAGGGGAGATGGCCATAGTGACCATGTACATGTATCTTTATCCATGTATTTATCTATTTCTTCAGGGAAAAAAATAATAAAAAATAATAAAAAAACTTCTTTACTATTTAAAATTTGTAAAGCATAAATTAGAGAAGTAATATACACCCTCCAATCCGTTTGTTTTCAACCCTCTACATCCCATCCCATAACTAACTTTTGAGCTGACATTTTTTGCCATTCATTCATCCACCACCTTTTGCGTTAAAATGAACAGAATTTAAGTGCTTCACCACCCTATCCCTTTTGCTTCGTTTTTGTAATTTTCTCTTCATGGAGATCCCTGGAAATGCCTTGAGTTTATACATCATTGGATGTCTTCTTTTCTCCGGTGTTTCTGGAAACTTTAATTATCAAGATGCACTTACGAAGTCGATTATTTTCTTGGAGGCACAGAGGTCGGGAAAGCTTCCTCCGAACCACAGACCGTCATGGCGAGGAGATTCTGCTCTTCAAGATGGAAAACTTGAAAATGTACATCTCCCCCTCTCTCTAAATGCTTCAACTTTTATATGAGTTGGTTCGAACATATATATTGAGTTCAAGTCCGGTCGCTAATTATTTATAAAAATAGAAAATTGTGAACGTGCACGCGGAAGACATAATTTCCACCACACAAAACTAACATCTCACCATTAACGAATAAAAATATAGATATTTGAATTAAATTCAAATTGTAGGTGGATCTTGTGGGAGGATACTATGATGCAGGGGACAACGTTAAGTATGGTCTCCCCATGGCTTTTACTATTACCACCTTGTCATGGGCTGCTATTTTTTACGGGTCAGAGCTTCAGTCAGCTGGAGAAATAGAAAATGTTCGTTCTGCGATCCGTTGGGGCACTGATTATTTTCTGAAAGCCAGTTCTACACGTAATCGCTTGTACGTACAGGTGAGAGAGAACCCACCACTAATTTGTTGGACTATCATGTCATGTGGAGCCAAATCTAATGACGAAATTGAAAATTAAGGTAGGAGATCCGCAAAAAGATCACGAATGTTGGAAGAGGCCAGAAAACATGAAGACGCCTCGAACTGTACTGAAAATTGACCAAAGTACTCCTGGAACGGAGATTGCAGCAGAGACTAGCGCTGCTATGGCCGCTGCTTCTATTGTCTTTAGAGACGTTGATCGTGCCTATTCTCGTCGCCTCCTTAACAGAGCCAAATCAGTACGTTAGCAATCATGTTCTATGTTTTCATGGTTCATCTAATAGATTAATTTCCCAAACATCATGTTGTATTCGTGTTTTTATTTCTATTGGCAGCTTTTTCAATTTGCAAAAACGTATCAAGGAACCTATGATGGAGAATGTCCCTTCTATTGCTCTTATTCGGGATACCATGTAAGCTCTCACTCTCTCTCGTGATTATTAATTTCAGGCGCCCACCAGACCACATATTGAAGCTGTGAGTTACTGAATAATGACAGGATGAATTGTTGTGGGCAGCAACATGGCTATACAGAGCAACGAGAAGATCAATATATATAGATTATATACAAGATGAGGCTATAAGTGCAAGTGTTTCTGAGTTTAGTTGGGACCTTAAATATGCGGGATCACAGATCATCCTATCCGAGGTAAACACAATCTTATCAACATCACATCATCGCATATAAACAACATATTGGCTCTTATCTCCAAAATTGCAGTTATATTGGGAAGGACATAAGGATTTACAAAAATTTAAGCAACAGGCTGACAGTTTTATATGTTCGATACTTCCCGATAGCCCGGATCACCAAGTTTTCATAACTCCAGGTATCACTTAGACTCATATTAATTATGTGTTTTATTATTATGCTAAGGTTGGCTAATTTACCAACAGGAGGTTTGGTTCACCTAAGAGATGGTGCCAACATGCAATATGTGACAGGCACTGCTTTCCTGTTTAGTGTTTATAGCGATATTTTAGCTACACACAAACAACAAGTAATTTGTGGCAACAACTACTTCAGCTCTGCCCGTCTTATGGCCTTCGCCAAGCAACAGGTGATATCACTATTTACTCTACTGATTCTAGTGTTTTCCTTTCAGACCTAAATATCTCTACTTTAATCAGGAAAAAAAAAAAAAAACATGCCACTCACACACCATAAACGTAAGAGTATAATTAGAGTAATATCCACTTGTCAATGTACCTTCACTATATACAATAAATAAATCCTTTATATAGTCCTAGTGATGCAGGAGGATTTAATTTGTTAACGGACAAGAAAAGAAAGGGTTGCAAAGAAGAGAAAGAATGAGGACAATATAAAATATCAATTAATTTCATATTATTTAGAGTTTAATATTACGATGAATAAGCTCTCTTATTTATAGAGCAAAAGAAACTTAAAAGAATATAAAATTAAACCAATTTCTACTAAATTATAACATTATTGAAATATTATGACTAATCTAATTTAATTTGAATAAATATACTCTAAATCAAACTTTACTTTAAAATTCTAATTAAACTATCTATCCCCATCGTTTCTCTTCGGTTAAGGGAACTCAACTCCGACAAGGTAGATATGAACTTCATACTCCAAGTAGGTTGATCTTTTATCTTGACCAAATGCTTGTATTAAAATTGATCAATGAACAAGAACTAATAGTGCAAATCATCCTTAATAATATGATCTGGCCAAGATGGACATAACGATATTGAACTTCAAATAGTAACAACTTATTTAACTCAACCAAAAATTCTTCAATTGATTTTACATAATGAGGAGCACAAGGAACTATCGTCATACACTGACTTATAGAAAAATATGATTGTAACATCGAAGATTTTAATGGGCCCCAATAAGGAAATAATTCTACTATATTGAAAATATAAATTTCACTTAAGTGTGATGGTCTGTCAAATAGATTATTTTTATATGAATTATCCAAAAACTTTTCTTAGCATGTTTAGAAAATCGATTTTAAAAAAAATATGTACCAAATGTTGACCAGATGGTAAGCTTAATATAAGGATTAGAGTACAAAAAAATTTCAGGATTCAAACCATCAATAAACCTAGATATTGTGACATGGGTAGCTTCATAAGATACTCACTAACACTAGGCATACCTTATCTACAGTGCAAAAAATAATTGATTGAACAATTGAGTTTGATGATACATGTGGACATATTTATTAGTTATAATTTGTTTCATTTCATCCTACAAAGTGACAAAGCGTTGATTTAGACGATTACGTAAAAAAGATTTTCAATAAATCCTTTCAACACCGACTAGTAACATGTTAGTATGAAAATTTGACGAGAGTCAATCAAGTTGTGAAAGAAAAAGAACTTTTCGAGAGTGTCGAGTCAATCCCAAAATGACTTCAGACTAGTCCAGTCCTCAAAATCGCATGTGTTGTAAGGTAACTCGCCTAAAAGGATTGTGATTGTTGACAACATAGTCCCCATACAGAGGGTTATTATGTGGATAAGGGAATGGGGCAGGCACACTATTGTGGTAATGATGTAAGGGTTTGGTGTAGGTACACAAGTAGTATAAAAATCGTAAATGAAAAAACAACTAGAAAACAAGTCCCAAGACTGAAAAGAGCCATGTAGTGTCTTAACAATCATCTACTAGATGAAACGACAATCAACTACAGTGGAAAAAAGGCAATTGAAATTTTTTTGAACGATTGATTCAATCAACATGAACTAAATCAAACAAGGATCCTACTACGATAACGTAAAACTGTTCTTTTTCTCATTTTTTTTACTTGTTTTTAGTATAATTACTATATCACGCTACAAAACTTCCAATCAAGCATTACCTAGAAAGTTCCTCAAAATCAGTGTAAGGAAGAGTCCCTTCTCATACGTCAAATATATATAAAATATCTATCGACAGTGATCCGTAGTTGTGGTTGATGCTGGTGTTTGTTGGAGTGTTAGCTGATGGTGGTAGGTAACAGGCTGAGTTCCTTGTCTATGAGAAGCAGCAAGAGTGTCGGGTTTATGAGGATTGTGTATGGTGGTGTTGGTGATGGTGACTACAATATATGGGTGTTGTGAGATTTGCCAACAGGGATGGCCTATGCACGATGAGATTAGGGCGATTAAGATGGTGTACGCCGACGAAAGGAAGGGACGGTGGCTGCTGTTGGTCGACAATGCAGTGGGCTGCTGACGAAGATGGAATGGTTATNTGGTGTTGGTGATGGTGACTACAATATATGGGTGTTGTGAGATTTGCCAACAGGGATGGCCTATGCACGATGAGATTAGGGCGATTAAGATGGTGTACGCCGACGAAAGGAAGGGACGGTGGCTGCTGTTGGTCGACAATGCAGTGGGCTGCTGACGAAGATGGAATGGTTATTAGTGAACAGAGAGGTTGGCTATGGCTGTGGGATGAGTTATATATTGTTGATTGTGGGTCTGTCGAGGTGGGAAAGTTATGGTTGTGGCCCACAATCTGAAGTTTTGGAGAGGTTAGTATCGACAACAATTGATGTACTGGGTGATTGTATGCAGGGCGTCATGTGATTTTCAGGGCCTAAGGCGAACTCCGAAAATTTGGCCCCCAAAGTATCAACGTAAATGCAAAATCTAACAATTATTAGCCTAAAAAACAATCACAAAATAACTCAATCATCTCACAATTAAAGTTTTCAATAAAATTACTACATGCGTCTGCGCAATTGATCCTACATGCTACAATAAACATTCATATAAACCGACAAGACCACAATTATATAAGCCGACCAGGCTTCAAACATTTCCAATATATTCAATATCAAGTTAGGGCAAGCCCTTGCTTACTTGAAAAGTAGAAAGTCGACCAAGCTTATGGAATCATCCCCTATTTCAATATCAAGTTAGGGCAAGTCATTGCATACTTGAGAAATAGAATTTTGACGAAAATTATGAAATCATATCATTCAAAATCCCACCGTCACAAAAGCCTGAAATCAAAATTTCACATTAATTTGCAATAGCTTATTTTTAACCTACAGACTCATATAACAGTTTACGTTTAACCTTCATACTCGTTTTAATGATTTTTCACCAAAAGAATACATTGTATCTTCCACTTCCAGTGGCATCAAGCATGGGAAATATTATGGGTCAAGGGAAGAGTACTATAATTGCCACAATTTATCTGAAAACCCTAAAAACAAAATTGAAAACGAAATTGAACAAAAAAACCTTAATGGAGAAAATTACATAATTGGCTGCTCAGAGAGTTGGATGGACCGCGCTGTTAGGTTCGACGGACTACGATCGACCTCGAAGAGTGAACCAACGGCTCGAAAGTCAGACCACGTGGTGCGCTTAGGTTCTAAAACAGTGATCTTTGAAGTTCGATTGGAGGGAAAAGAAAGGAAATAAGGAAAACAAATGGAAGGAAGGTTTTTGGCGACACCGGAGACGGGAGATGGCGTCGTTGCGACGGTTGGGGACCTGAGGGCTGGGGCCTGGTGTTTCCGATGGCGATAGTGAAGACTACGATTTACAATGGAAG